>SNQJ01S0074457.1:83183-104851 GCA_010110895.2 Picea sitchensis
ATAGATACGTTTGAGGGCATGTGAGCTTCTATTTACTATTTTGTTAATTACATAAACAAAAGAAGAATTAATGTTGCCAATGAAAGTTTTAGATCTTATATACTTTATATCTAGGCTGGGCATATATTCACTAATATTTCGGTCGAAAAAATTAAATTTTCGATTGAAAGATGTTTTCTAACGGAAGTCGTAAGAAATAAACAAAATTTCTTACACAAAAGCTAAAAAGATGAGGATGTCGTTCGTGCGGCGTTCGATTCGACATGCAATGTTTTGGTCGAAAAAGTTTTCCGCTGAAAAGTGTATGTTTTCAACCATTAAAAACTTCGGCTGAAATAGTGATTCTAACAATTTTTCCGCCCCCATTCCCACAAAAGTTGTGAAGAGCATGGAAAAATGCAAGCAAACTTGATAGTGATTAATTGAAATGGATAAGGAAAACCTGTCACTATGGTTTTTGAAGGTAATTAATGAAATCTCCTCCTGCATGTTAATTTCCTTTTCTAGTCTCATCTTTAGTAGTTCGTCTCAAACATGTTAACAATTCTATAACGTGTTTACTTATATACGTTTTTCATGCAGGTTGAACCTAAAATGCTTGGTTAGAAATAATAGGGACTGGTATGCGAGTGATTTTTCTTGGAACTAACGACTTAGGCAGAGAATCCGAACACATATGTTTAAGTAAAATAGATACTACAGAGTAAACAATACATGGTAACAAAAACAATTGGTATAGAAACGACTAACGATGAGAATTGATCGCTTTATATAGGTTGTACGCCAATCAATTCCCATCTGCTATGCCTTTAATGTAACTAGAAAATATTAATGTCTCACAATTGATGGATATAACTTTAATTCTCTTTCGTTGTATCTTAATGGATAATGCTTGCTACCATAATACCCATACTCAATATGCTACACAAAATTAAATTATACAACTATTCAATTAAACAATATATTTATGATTTTTATACTTTTGTCCAACAAAATCAAAATTATAATATGAATTAAACCATCTATTCCAACCAACCAAAATTATGACAAAACCATTTACTTGAACTTTTCATAAATTATATGACTATTCAAGTAAACAATATATTTATGATTTTTATATTTTTCACCAAAATCAAAATTATGACATGATTTAAACCATCTATTCCAACTATAGAAAACATCTTATCCAAACTATTTTTTATTGCAATCATTTATATCACTACACAATTCTTTTTTTATTGGAGTCATTTATATCACTAAATAGTTCTTTTATTGGTACAAACATTGAATTACGATTGGTTAAAAAAAAGAGAAGTAAAGGTTTCCATCCAAGTCACTTTTATATAAATTATACAATTATTCAAGTCAACAATATATTTATGATTTCAAAATTATGACATGAATTAAACCATCTATTCCAACCATTAAAAAAAAAAAAAAATACATCTAATCCAAACTCCTTTATATTGCAATCATTTATATCACTACATAGTTTTTTTTAATTGCAATCATTTATATCACTAGATAGTTCTTTTATTGGTGCAAACATTGAATTACGATTGGTCAAAAAAGAGCATGTAAAGGTTTCCATCCAAATCACTTTTATATAAGAGCCAAATCACTTTTTGGCTAATTGGAGCAAAATAAATTTTATTGACATCTTTATATAGGAAGATATATAATATAAAATATAGGAAGATGTAATAATATATAATATAAAGATATAAATCATTTAAATTATTGAGTTTGCTTAGAACTTCAAACCAAACCAAATATGAATATTCATGAAGGTAAATGGCATCTGAAATTTTATGCAAATCCTAAAGTTCTCTAAATTTTATTTTATATTTTCCACAAAATAAATGTTAAACACACAAAATTTAAGTGCATGCTTCACACACCCATATCCTAAAATAAATTTTAAATTGCCAAGGATGTTTCTATGCTTACATTGAAATGCAAGCACTCTTATAATAATAAATGTTTGTTAATTTATTGTTTTAGTTTTTTCAAATATATATTTTTGAATATTTCAAATGATATTCAATGATAATGTTTGTAATATTACATTTAGTAAACTGGACTAGATACTCTAACCCAAAAATATATGAACGTTTATACATGTATTTTTAGGTTTGTTAAAGTTATTATAAAATTACGGTGAGGTTAAATATCCAATCAAAGACATGTTAAATCATTAATTCCAAAGTTTAAAATTTGTATATGTAATCTTAAAATTTGTATATGAAGTTTAGTTTTTTTTTTTTTCTTAAAAATAATAAATATGTGAAATTAATGTATTTTATTATAAAAGAAAAGTAAAATGGAGGTTGTGAAATGAATAAGATTAAACATTTTATGATTTTGATTTTTTTGGATTTGTGTTATTCAAATTTAATGATAAAATATTTATTGAAATTAGAATTTTAAATTAATATTTATTAAAATTGAAATTTTAAATTGCTAAAATCATTGTTTTTAATGGAAAATTGATTCAACACTTTGCAATATTTTTATTAATCAAATTTAAATAATATATTATTATTTTATTAAAATAAAATAAATTTTGTTATTAAATATATTAATTAATTTTAATTTTCAATTAGGTCTGAATTTCACATTAATATATTCAGAGTAAGACGTAAGACGTTTTTGAAATACTCTATCATGAAGGAAAGGATGTGGCATTCACGTTGAAACTCCCTATAACAAAATAAAAAAAGGAAGAATCAAAAGCCCCTTATAAACCTATCACCACTATGCTCGATCCAACATAGGCCATAATTCTCGCTTTTTGGAAAAAAATTGAATCATTGAGAACAATAGTGGATGGATTGTAGCTAAACAACTATATCTATAACTTAAAAACTATTCAAGATCTTTACACAATCTATTACATAGAACACAAGGTCATAAAAAATAAAAGGCCATATAAACCTTGGAAATAAGCCTCCAAAAAACTAAGCTAAAAAATCAATGCTTTACAAAATGCATAAAATCACTAAAAGTTAGAGCCAAAGAAATAGAGACTAAGTACATCAAACAACTAAAAAAATAAAACTTGGACAAAGATAATAACACTCAAGTGGAGGAAGTCAAGACAAAGCAATATACACTCTTGTCATTTTTAGAGCACTATTCAAATTTTTAATTTCCATCTCCCTCTTAATATAAATTTTTAATTTCTTGCTTGCATAACTATTGCATGTGCATGCCTTTTTTCAACCTTTATAAGACCCAAATGCTTATCCTTTGTCGTTGTAACTCTTTGATATATTGTTGTAGAAAGTGTTTCCATATGTTTTTTATCCTTATCTTCCTGCAACATCTGTTGCAAAAGGGAATGTTCCATCTTTAATTGGGAAACATCCCGCTATTGTTTCTCTGGCTGAAGAAGAGCCAACCTGTTTGTCTCTGCCTTTTGCACACAAGATTCAACTTTTGATTCCAACACCCCGCACTTCATCTTTGAAAGGACCCCATTCCAGTCTTTTGGCTTTGAAAGATTTACTAAATGTTCCATTTATATTTATTCTCATAACAATAGAACATCATTTGTACAAGATCAGACCAAGATCGGAGAAGAAAAACACTTAACTATTGTCTAGTGCTATTCACTACATCATCTTTAATACTATTTAGTCATTTTATATAACATTGTGTTTATCATAGTCTTTAACAAACTAATAAAAACTAGATGTTGTAATGACTTTATAGATAATTTAGATACCCTAATCATAAATGTTCAACATAGAACAAATGTTTCCATTGCAAATTTTAAAATAAATTAATTTAATTCTAATATTTTTATGATTCCACATTAATTTGAAAATCTCCCTTAATTTAGTTTGGCATTCTTGGCATTCTCATCCGCCTAGTAATTAACAAATTACATAATAGTGTGGAAAAAACAAAATCATAAAACGAAATTATTGACATGAAACCTCAAAAAAAAAAATAAAAATCCAATTATTATAATTATTGTTAATTATTTTCAACATAGACCTTAGAGAAGAAACTCGAACGGTCCATCAGGCCGGTAAAGGAAAATGGCGACACGAGATAAAGCACACGTCATAAGCAGATCGCAAACTATTTCGAGCGTAAGCTGGAACATTCTAGTTTCATCTCTGGCAGCAATGCAGCCAGATTCTTACGGGTACGCCATGGCAGCACTTGTATGATGCTCTAAGATTTTGGATTCATCGTTTGATCAAATCATTGCAGGGTTTAAAGTGAAGAGCCTCTAATTAATAATGATATTGGGATCTAATTCTTTGTGAGGATGTCCTAAACTGTAAATTTCAATCAATGGATTTTGATCTTTTGAAGCAACGGTTTTTGTTGAAGAATTTGAGATAATTTGTGATCAACTAGGGTTTCTTATAGAGGAAAAACGAAATATTTTAATCATATGTAAGGTTTTAGTTATTTGTTAGGAATTGGATATTAATGAAAGAAGAAAGGATTCTCGGAGGATTGCATCATATGTTTTTATAAGATAACGAAGGAAGTTGAAGTCTCAAGGGAATGTGACAAGCCTTGTAATCTTTGTGAACATAATCTTGATGCGCGTTTCTATCAATGGCTGTGCCTCATTATAGGAAAGATTTGAAACGAGCTTTTGATTTAGTGTACAAGAGGTTTTCCACCATTAGCCGCTCGCCTCTCGATTTGAATGGCAGAGCCACCCATGGCCGTGCAATTGAGTCATCAGAGGGTGGTAATTGTATAAAGCGGGGAGATTTTCAAAATCCCTTGCAGTATGTGAAAACTCTAGGTCGCAGGTATCCTAACACTGTAAATAAATGTGCAAGGTCTTCTGCAGGGCAGTGCTGGAAGTATGGGGAACATTCCTCCAGTGCATTGGAGCAAACCTTAAGCAAGGAGGTGGGTAAATTCAGTATGCCTTCTCTTTTGTCGACTGGGATTCAAGGAAGGAGAGCTATCAATCACTGCTTTGGGCCATACGGGACTCGAAATATAGGGCAGGGAAGGCGATTCTACTATGTGGATAGAAATAATGTACAGCACTTTAGACCAAGAGGGCCGCGGCGATGGATTGACGATCCGCGAAAAGTTTTGGTTATCGTAGTTCTCAGCTCAGGTCTGGTTCTTAGTGTTTATTTCTCAAATTTGGAAACCGTACCGTATTCTCATCGCAAACATTTCGTCTTGATATCTGATGAGATGGAAAAAAAGATCGGCGAAAACCAATTTGAGGAGGTGAGGCACTCTTCTCCTGATACTGTTGGCGCTCTGTTATGGTAAAGTAGATGGGTTGAAACTTGGAAGTATAGGTTTTCTTAGGTTATAAGGGTAACTCCCATTTGTTTTTGGCCGGAGTTGAGCTATTTCTCCCACTGGCGCACCATAACGGTCTTTTAATTGCCACTGTACCAAACTCCTACAAGGCTGTGTTGTCTCACGAGTGTGACTCTGATCTTTGACGAAACTGAGTCAAATCAGGTCCATTCCCGGTCGACTTGGTCCGGAGCCATGTCGCAATGCGAGTCATGCCAAGTCAGATTGACTATCAGACTTGGTTCTATCTCTATAAAAAGACAGAAAAAGGAACTCATTTTGCTTGTTTTTTACCCAATTCCATAACAGACAGGTGGCAAACCTGTCAATGTCCAGAATCTATGGCATTTTGTGGGATGTGCAATCATCTCTTTTTCCTGCCTAAGATACTCAGGCTTTCAGGCTATCGGCCTAGCCTCTGTCGATACAATCTAATACAAACGATGATGTACATCATCGTGTGTTATAAACAAAACCTGGCCACCTGAAATGCTAGCATGCCTAGTGGTTAGGAAGGGGCATATATTTTTCCACTCCTGCCTTCGGGTTTTGGGTGGGTTTTGGGCTCGCTGTTAACTTATTTTCTACGACTGATGAAGTTGAGTTGCAGTTCTAGGTTCTAGGTCATACTCTAGGTTTTAGGTCATATTTCAGGATCAAAAAACCGGTTTCAACCTTGAAACCTGTTGATACTTCGATAAAGACGGTTTCAACCTTGAAACTTGTTGAAACTCCTATATTATCGTTGAAACCTCGATAGTATCCGCAAGAAGGTCAATATCCCAAACTGTCTTCTGTTGAGATTACAGACTGTCTTCTGTTGAGATTACAGTAGTGGGGTGGTGGGTTGCAGTTTAAACTCTTGTCTAGGGATAACGTGCTATCATCTGTTTACTTTGAAATGAATGGGTTGCAGTTTAAACTCTGGTCTAGGGATAACGTGCTATCATCTGTTTACTTTGAAATGAATTATTATTAAAAAAATTATAGTATATGGACATTGTAAACTTTCGTATAATTGAAAATTATCTATTTTTTTCCTGAAATTTAATAACGTGCTATCATCTGTTTACTTTGAAATGAATGGGTTGCAGTTTAAACTCTTGTCTAGGGATAACGTGCTATCATCTGTTTACTTTGAAATGAATTATTATTAAAAATTATAGTATATGGACATTGTAAACTTTCGTATAATTGAAAATTATCTATTTTTTTCCCACAAAATTTAGTGTTTTAAGGGCCACCAACTCTCTTGAAGTTTTCTCCACCTCAAATCAACTCTTACTCTTCTGCCTTGCCAAGTTGTTCTTAGAGAACTTTGCTTGAAAGGACCTGCAAGAAGTCTGAATTAATGATTTCTCTGCAAATTGCAGATGAAAAAGATGTTCAAACCAAAGATTCTTCCAACAATTCATCCACAAAGCATGTGAGTGAGACTAATAGCCAAGGATATCATAGAAGCATTACAAAGGGGAACAAGACACCAGGAAAGCTGGAGTGATGTTGCCTATAGTAATACAAAAACCATTCCATCTGATGCTCATACCAGTCAGGATCCCTGGGGCTTAAGGAGCGAAAATGAATATAAAGAAGAACAGTTGTATGGTAATGATGAAATCCTAGATGACAAATGGGTTGAGAACAGTTGTAAGTCTGGAAAAGAGCGTGGGGACAAGGCATCAACTCAGCACTTGAAGGCATTTAATTGGGAAATTCTGGTGGTAGATGATCCAATTGTCAACGCATTTTGCCTACTCGGTGGGAAAATAATGGTTTTCACTGGATTGCTGAATGCATTTCTGTCTGATGCAGAGATTGCCACAGTTATCTCTCACGAGGTATGTTTATTTTCAGAAGATTGTTAATTTTGGTCACTGCTCTGTTGCATCTAAGTAATTTATTGGCATTAATGCTTTAATCAAGGAACCTCTTTAGTTTTCCAGCATTATATTTTTTTTGATTGGGCTGTGTATGTTTACCATGTATTTGGTGCTAGTTTATTATGCTTCTTTTATGTTGGATGTTGTACTACAAATGTAATCTAAATTGACTTTCCAGGAGGGAAGGTGGTCATAACACAACTGTTTGTGTGCTTCTTGATGGAAGTCCAATTGTAAATGTGATTTCAACTCCTTGTCAAAGGGACTATTCTTTAACAATGGACTACATTATTGAATGTCTAAGCTCTTGAGCCACTGGAAAATGTCAAATTCACTGCTGCTGGTTTAGTGGTACAATAAGAGATTGTTGCTATTTTCAAATGTTGGGAGTAGCGATTCTATTTGCAGGGTATCCACGAAGTTCATTTTAAAGAATTACTTTTATCATAATTCAACATTGAAAGTCAAAATCAAAATCATGCTTCAAGTGAGATGAACATATCATGACACTACTGTTGTTGAAAGAGGGTAAACATATATTGCATTTTAATCTCAGGAGAAATAGTATGAACTCATGTTGGATAATAAAAAGTTCAAATAGGATTGGTCTTAATGCTTTCTTACACAGTCATTGAGCTATAATTGGTCTCCTTAGTTGTCACCTCTATTTCTTCTCCTCCGTTGATCTCATAACTATGTTTGGTGCTGCTACCTGGATATGTAGACTCATCTCTGAGTGAGCTGTGATTTCATCTTCCAAGTTATTGTTTTCAGTGCTTGTCATGACTGGTAGTAGCCTAGTACCACTCTATGCCTTCTCTTTGGCGCCTGTCTTAATTTTGGGAAGGTTACAATATGTACTGTAACTTAAGAAGTTAATACTAATAATACACATGGGGCCTTTAATGTTTTTTTCCTCTCAAGAAGTCTATTTGAAGAGGCCAATAAAAACATGACTTTAGATTTAAGGTCTCCATCTTTTCTGAAGCAGACTATTACATAGCCTTCTGACTCACAATTCTAAATAAAGTCAGAATTATAGGGGTCGCTAATAAAAAGTAATGTAAAAGATTATGAGAGAATAGGGCATAAAACAGTTATATAATAGATTGAATACTTTCCACCATCCTCTGCATTGGACGTACCCAACACTTCATATGGGCCCAAGATTAATAGTCAATCACGTTATAATATTACAATTAACAACTCATGAACTGTTGGAAAAGGTTGTAATGTGAATTAAGTATCTATTTATAGGCAATTTAAGAAGAACCTTTACAAAACTATAAAACATAGATAATTCTGAAAGAATTAGAAGAGTATTAAGCTGTGCTACGTAATAAGAAAATATGAAATAGCTTCCTGTTATAGAGGATTGAAGGGAAGTCTTGATGTTTACCACTGGTTGATCACTGAATGCTCGGAAGAGTTATACACCAACTTTAGATTTTACAAAACAAGGATAAGTATCTTTTTCTGCAATTATGTGCTCTATCGAGGCGAATCAATATATTGCGCAAGTTAAATTCTGCATATGTTGATTGGAGAGAATTGCTCTTTTGAGCTTCATGGCCTAAACATATACTATATTACAAATGATTAGAAGTTCAAGCTTTAAACTAAACATTCTCCACTGAACATTGAAACATTGAAAATTTGAGAACCATGACCGATATAACATGATAAATGATAAATCATAACATCACAATTCACATTTCATTTGCACATTTTGTCATTTCATATCTAATGAATCATTGTATTTAGAACTCTCAATGTGTGATGTCATATGCATGAGTTAGAAGTTACAACCAAAATTACACGATAAACAATGAACTTAATCAAAATAAAATATAATGACCCAACCAATAATTATTAATAATTATAAAAGTTTGATAGAACTAAAGTAAGAAATGTCAAATCATAAATTTAAAATTAGCCTATGCTACTGATTGGTCTTCTACTTCCATCATCCATGGCTTAGAATCCCCATCAATGTCACTGTCAGAAACACCATCCTCTCCAACAAATGTCACTGGATCTGAAACTGATTTCTGCTCCTTCTTGGCTTGGTCATCACCGTCTATCTGTGCAACATCCTTTGGATAAATATCCTGTCGAGTCGTCAGTCCTTGTAAATATTCACGCGTCTTCCTGTGATGAAGGTGTAAGGCGCTATGCACTACAACAAGCGTGTCCACTCTTTTAGAGGTGACTATGTTCCTCTTGACAGAATGGATAAAACTATAAGTGGTCCAGTTCCTATCATTGGCAGAGGAAAGGGAAATCTGAGACAACGAATGTACAACAAGAGTGTGAAGCTCTAGAGCCCCATTCCCATGAATCCTCCACCACCCCATTGGTGATTCTTGGGCTAGCCCTGTAAACCATCCCTCACATCTGTTTTGTTGAGTGAGCCACTAAGTTTTGCAAACTGAAAAAACTGTTGTCAAATCAACTTTCTCTCTTCTTCAGGGAACATCTTTGTAATGCCATCTCTAAACCCATGCTTTACCTCTGGATCATAAGTAGGAGGCACCATCCCAGGCCTCTACATATACCCATTTAGGATTAAGAGCATATGCTGCCGTGTGTAATGGTGTGTTAATGGCTTCCCACCTATGCCTATGCCAAATGATGGGTTCCCACCACCTCTGATATCCAATCAATCTTCCCAATATCCTGCAATGCATTGTTGAGTGCATGCACATGGCATGTGGTCCAAACAACTTCTGCCTCTGTCAATACCTGCACCACTTGTTGTGACACAACCTCCTATTTCCTGCTGAAGAATCTCCAATTGGAAAGACGCATCTTTGCGCTTTACTGAACAATCAACTGCCCCAAGGAAGAAGGAAGGGAACCAGCAGAAGAAGAAGGGACCAGCAGAAGATGTAACAATAATGTTAATGAGTGGACGCCTGGGAATATATACCCACCATCTATAACAATAGAACATCCTGTCCTCACCCAAGTCTCACAATGCATCCCAGTGCCCAACTATACATTGATCCTTGTGTATTGTTTGTCTAGCAAGGAAGTCCTCATCTAATGTTCCCCCGGGGGCACATATGAGGAGGCATGCTGCTGCAATTTTCTGAACCATATCCTTATAATAAGGAGAACAGGTAACATGGAAAGGAATGCCATCAATGGCATCATCTCCATCTCCACAACGTTGTGTGTTATACTTTTCTGTAATGATGCAGTGTAAGAGACTATCCTCCTCTTCTTGATGCAGAAGATCCCAAATCTGCATTTTCGCCCTCTTTCTCAATTCCTAGATTAAGTTGATATTGTGAACTAGAACCCCCACCATCTGCCTTGGTTTGCAACCTAAGCATTTCATATTTTTGAATTGCTGTCATTTTTTGATATTTTGAACTAGAACCCCCACTCTCTGCTTTGTTTTGCAACCTAAGCATTTCAGATTTTTGAATCACTGTCATTTTTTTTTTTACAAACTTGCACTTATAGCCAGCTATGAGAATTCACCCTACTATAACTCCCAATCCAAGTATGAGCGCAAATGTTGCAGCCTCACTCTTCAAACCACCACAGTTTTTGTGCTTGTTTTTGGTAATGTTGGCAACAAATTGAAAAATGCTTTTTTTAGGGTTATGAGGTCCCTTTGCAAATTCCACTGGGATTCTTGATGGACATTTAAACTTCCGAACTTCTGTCTCAACCCCACGTCATTCCTTACTGCTTGAGATTGAGTTTCTACTCCCATTTGATTTTCAGAATCAGACAGAAAGTCAATCTCCCTGTTACTTCTGCCTGAATGAGACATTGGCTTCTGTTGTTTGTTGGCAGCTGAAGGGTTTTTGTTTGCCCTATAAAGAACGTTTGGCTTATTTGAAAACTAAAATTTTCAAGCTTTCAACAGAAAAAACAACCATCCTAAACAAAATTTTAATAGAAAATTTCCAGCATGTACTAACCTCCACAAGCTTGACAAATGCTGTTATGACAATTTTTTGATCTGAAACAAATTGTCCTGACACCCGTGTGTAAAATCAGCGATAGGAGTGAATAAATTCCACTGGAAAAAGCTTCCAAGCCCAAAGACAATCTGCTGTGTGTAAAATCAGCAAAGTAATCATCTAAAACACCAAAGTACTATCTCTTGAACGCCACAGAAATGCGCCAATCATCTCTGATGTCCAAAATTGATGGAAACACTCTGGAAATCAGTTGCCAATGCAAATAGTCAGCTCCAAATGAATGCTTAGGAGCCAATGAATGCCCGGACTAGCAAAAGCAAGAGAGGAAATGGTAGAAGTAGAACTGTACGGCTTAGAAGTGAGTCTAATTAAATGATAGGTGGTGTGATCAGGGTATTAAGATTCGAGTTGAAGAACCTTTAATACCTGGTTGCATGGGAACTGCTCCCGGCCATGGGAAACCTGTCCCTGAAATTCCTGCGTTTCTGGGAGGTTTGGAACTAGAACGAAACATCCCCAAATCTGTGTGAACAGTTCTAGGAGCACAGAGAGTGTTTTTGGAATGTTTTAGCTGTTGGGGGTGAGCTTAAACAGATAACAGTGGTTATCAACAGTTAACAGTAGTGTTCTTTATCCTTTAATATTTAGCTTTGAGCATAAGAATCATTGGAAGAAAAATATTCACAGTGTGCACAAGTATTTATCCTGGAAACCCTCTTGGGGAAGAAAACCAAGCAAAACTTATTGTGATATATATTAGTCAATCAACTACACTGACAGTACAACAGCTTCTCCTTGAGAGAGAGATAAGTCAATTACACTTATTGTTGTCTCTGTGTCTTCAAATATCTCTCAACCTCTACCATAGTTCTGCCCTGTAGCTATTGCTGTTCACTTGGTTCTGTAGCTGCTGCTGTTATAATTCTGTTCTGTAGCTGCTGCTGTCATAATTCTTGTTCTGTAGCTGCTTATTGCTTTCTTAGATCTGCCCTTAAGGCTGCCCTTTGCTTTGCCTCCAAACACTTAGATTTGAGTGTCTCAGTCAACCACAGATTCGGCCTCTTAGCTGCTGCCTCAGACCTGATTTTTTCTGCCTCAGATGTGTGTCATATATGTAATGAGGGGCGCCTCCCCTTCTATATATAAAGGTTAGGCCACCCTAGGTTAGGGACGACCCAAGGTAGGTTACGATAGACTTTAGGTTAGGACCGACCTACCTAGGGCGGTTAGGGGCCGACTTACCTAGGGCGGTTAGGGGCCGACTTTCTCAGGAGGTTAGAGGAAAATATCCTCTGCAGCTGCTCAAACTTCAACGCCCTCTCAGCAAAGGAGGAATTTATCCTTGAGACGCCCATATCCACACAGTTCCTTCTAGTCTTTGCACTTGACCATTGACTTGTTGACATCCACACATGATCTATATATCACAGAAGTTTTGTAACCTTATACCGATAAGGATCATTTGATGAGATGTGATCATCTAGTTCTCCTTGACCATGGTCCAATTGCTAGAGTTATTTCTCTTATGGGTGGCCAGTCCCTAAGAAAAACTCATAGCTCATCTTGAAGACCTAGGAGAACTTTTCACATCCTTGTCTGCGAGCTTTTGCTTTGACACACAAAGCTCACAAGACTTATCTTGGCTTTTTCTTTGACACACAAAGCTCACAAGACTTGTAGCAACATCCTCTGTCTTGACTTTTGCTTTGACACACAAAGCTCACAAGACTTGTAGCAACATCCTGTCTTGACTTTTTGCTTTGACACACAAAGCTCCGCAGGGCACCCCAGCAACAGCGTCTGCCGGAGGGTTGGCCGGGTTGGGCGGGTTGACGGTTTGTTATCATGATGCTGAAACTTTAACACTCCCTCTGGTGAGGGAGGCATTTTCTATCATATAAAGCTTGTCTTAGAAGTACATAAATTTTCCAAAGGACAGAGGCCTAGTCAATATATTTGCTATTCGCTCATCAGTATGAATGTACTGCAGCTTGATGGTACATCTTTGGACCATGTCTTTGATGAAATGATATTTCATCTCAATATGCTGATGCTGTCATGGAAGACCGGGTTCTGTAGGCTTTTAAATGCTTCCGTTCGATGGATAGCAGTTGTTTCTAACCTCTCTTGAAACAACCCGGACAAAAGCTTTCTCAACCATACTACTTCTCTAGCATTAGCAAAACTGCTATATACTCTACTTTAGGTGTACTTTGTGCTATGGAGCCTTGTTTCTTACTCAACCAAGATATCATAGCTGAACCAAAGCTAAAGGCATTATTGAATATTCCGATTGACTTAACGGTCACAGATGAAGCAACTGTGAAATTGCCTCCTCACTGGAAATGTATCTAAGTCCATATGCAATGGACCCTTTCTAAACATATGAGGACATGTTTGGCAACAATCCAATGTTTGTGTCTCGGCTCAGACATGAACTGACTAAAGGCGCTTACAACAAAGCATATTTTTGGCCTTGTATGGATCAAATACCTCAAGGATCCAATAAGCTGCTTATACAAGGATGGATCCACCAAGTCTGATTGATCGACTCGTACAACTTCTTTAAGTTACCGTAGATTGTGGAACATGGATTTACAATCTAACATGCCAAACCTTGCTTGATTATATCAGCGTATATTTTTCCTTGAGAAAGGAAAATTTCATTTTTCTTTGCCACACTTGCAGACCAAGGAAGTAATGCATGGAGTCCAATCATCTTTCATTTCAAATTCAGTGAAAAGCTTCTTCTTACAATCTGGGCTGTCGGTTGTTCCTGCTCCCGTGAGGAACAAACCATCAACATATAGAACCAAAATCGGGGGATGATTTTCTATTACCTTGAAATATAGGTAATAGAAAATCATCCCCTGATTTTGGGATCAACTGCACTCTTGGAGAAGCCCTGGCCCTAAAGATAACTGTCAATTATCGCATACCAAGTCCTTGGTGCATGTTTCAGCCTATATAGTACTTTCCTTAATTTGCACATGTGATTCTTTCTATGAACCACAAGTCTCACAGGCATTCTAAGTACACTTCTTCTTCCTCAACTTAGCCATTGGGGAGATATGTTGTCTTTACATCCATCTGGTGAAGTTCCAACCAAAAACTGAAGCAAGAGAAATAATGGTTACGGTGGAAGTATACCTTGGCCCGAGGTCCAAATGTCATCATAATCTATCCAACTTCTTTTTGAGAAAAATCATGAGCCACAAATCTGGTTGTGTATTTCTCAATACTCCCATCGGTACATGCTTGATCTTGTAGATCCACTTAGAGGTAACCACAAATTTTCCTTCCGGTCTTGGAGCCACTTCCCACACATCAATCTTCATGATGGATTGATATTCTTCCATGGCATCTTTCCATACTTACTGCTTAGCAGCATCCTCATAGATGGTGGGCTCTGCATCACTAATCTGAGCCATAAGAGCCACATAACTTGAATATCTTTGAGGTCTATTACTCTTTCTAAAAGTACCCGAAGGAGTTGCATGTTTTTCTGCCTCTAGGGAATTTCTCTACACCAGGCGAGGGCTTCCTCTTAGCGGGGAGGTACCTCTAGAGGGTCTTTCTATGCATTCCTCTTTTGGATCCTGAGTTTCAAAGGCCCGATCCAATGGCTCTCCGAGGTTCCTCCGTCTACGTATCGGTACCGCTCTTTAGATTACTTAAATGGAACTTCTTCATGAAATGTTACATCCCTACTTACCGATATGTCTTTGGCACGGAACGCATAGATCAGCGTAGGCCTTGGATGTTTCAACTGTACCCAACGAAGTTTGCTTCTTCCGAGTAGGCTCCATCTTGGTTCTCTTCTCTTTGGCACATGTGGCATGTAAATTGGACATTCGAAAATCCTCAGGTGTCCCACTTTTGGATTTTCACCAGTGAATGCTTCTTTGGAGTCTTTTCCCCCAATAATAGCATGGGGACTTCTAATGAAGATATAAAGTACGTGGCGGCTTCTGCACAAATTTGAGTGATGTGGGAGGTCCCCAATCAAATATCATGGCTTTAGTTGCCTCATAGATTGTTATGTTCTTTCTCTCGGCAATCCCATTACATTTGAGGGTTGTAGGGCACAATTAATTGTCTCTTGATTCTTGCTTCTTTACAGAAATTATCAAAATGATGAGACTCAAATTCCCCTGTTGTCGGGTCCTCAAAAGTGCATGTATGTGTTTTCCAGTTTGGTTTTCAATTAATGCTTTGAATTCTAGAAATTTCAAAAGTTTCATTCTTTGTTTTTTAGAAAATAGATCCATGATTTCCTAGAGAATTCATATATGAAAATCACATAATAAAGACATCCACTTTCGGGGAAGAAGTGATGACGGTAGCCCATATATCGAAGATGTGGTAATCCGAATTCCCTTTAGACCTTTATTATTGGGAAAATACTTTACTTTGTGTTTTAGCAAAACAACCTACCGGATACCATCATGTTCAAAATGAAAAACATACATTCCTCTTACCATTTTTTGTAGTCTGGGGAGCGCTTTGTGTTAAGTTTTTGATGGATAGCTCATGCGCATTTATTTTATTTTTTGTTTTAGCATAAGCTACAACCATAACCAATGCAACAACACAATACATTACATTGCTGATGAAGCCAAGATCACAAAGAAGAATAACCATGCACAAGAACACAAGAATTATCTTGGGAAAACCATTTCTCAATCAAGGGAAAAACCAACAATCCTTTGATATATTCTCAAGAAGATCCTCCATCACCACCAAACTTCGCACACAAGAGGGTGCTCTATGATCGAGAAAGACCATCACCTAGAAAAGTCGAGGTTCAGGTCCTCCCATAATTTTAGACCTCAACCGAAATTATCATACCATGAGTGAGTGTGATCCACTATGGGGATCCACTCTTATTTATAAAAACCCTATCACATCAAATGATGTCTAATATTGGCACAATAGGGCCGACTTTTTTTTTTTTTTTTTTTTTTTTTTTTTTATTGTTATAATTAATTATTTTTACATATGGTGGGGTTGACTTGTGCCCTTTACAACATAAATTAGGGTTACAACAAATCTTACTCTGGACCAATATAGCAAAGGGATCCACCACATCCTCTAGTGCCGATACCGGGACACATCCACTTGTGCTGCGACCCACCCGGGGGCGTCACTCTCATGAGATCACTCAAGCTGAGTCCACAAAGAGTAGCATCACGGAGAGCCATCTCAAGCCAGACTCAACTAATTCCATAGGAATACAAGGCAGGAGACTATCTCAAAGTCGACTCAGCTGGAGTCCAGAGGAGTACAAGGCGGAGACCATCTCAATTGTCTCAACTTAGTCCAAAGGAGAATGATTTGGAGTACCACATCGTCTCAATTCTCACACATAGGAGAATGATACAACCATCACATGGACACACCCAACATTGGGCACACATCGTCTTAACTTCGATTCGAGGGAGAGCGACACCCATCACATGGGCCCTCTCGCAGATCGACTCAACACAGTCCAGAGGAGTGCACGGAGAATGTCACCGCGGCAATTTTCGCGCAATCATCAACACTCCCTCTTAGCTGGGGCGGTACTCCACCGGTTAAGTCTCTCAATTGCGGAACCGTCTGGAAGCCCGGTTTGGTGAAGATATGTAACTGCTTTCGGTGTGTAGAAAGGTCTCTTTGCACATGTATTGCTTTCCTCTACACCAAATCTCAATGTGTTTTGATTTATGCTAAGACCACCCGGAGTTCTCGAGCACAGCATTTCTGGTTGCTCATAATGGATAGCGGTGGAATCCGTCTCGTAATCTAAATAAGTGCGCAAGGGAGCTTTGAGAGCCCTCACTGCCAGCGGTTTGCCGCTTACATAATCGCGATGTACTTTGCTTAGCGGTACTCAAAGCCACATAAGTCTATTTCGTACTACACTAGGAAACCATGATGGATCGGAAGGTAAAACAACAACTAGATGTGCTCTTCCGATCCATTGCACTCCCTTCCCAATCTGAATCATTAAATCCTTGTAGGCTTATCTCCCGATGTGATACATATATGATTTCATAGTCAATTGTACCTTTCAGTTATCTCAACACATGCTTTGTAGTATTCTAGTGTGTTTGTATCAGCTGACTCATAAACTGGTCAACTGCACTCACTATGTAGCAAATATCTGGTTTGGTGTTTTTAACTAGATACATCAATGATATAATCAGTTTTGGATCAATCTCGTTTGAATCATAAGAAGCCTCGTTCATCTTCTTAAAGTTCATCACCATCGGTGTAGGCATGGATTTCACTTTGTCATATCGAACTTATTCAATATCTCCACTATATATTATCCTTAACTCAAGAAAATCTCACCAGTCCTCTTCCATACTTCTAGTCCCAAGTAGTGCATCATACCAAGGTCCTTCATCTCAAATTGAGAAATGATACACTTGCATTTCATCAATAAGGATTTACGAATGGGTGAGAATAGAATCATCACATATAGGGCCGAGGAAATTAGGCATTAGTCTGGCTTAATGTTGTAGTATAGGTTTGGATCAACAACACTCTTTGCTAAAGCCCAAACTCATCGGGAATCCATCCATTTTCTCGTAACAAGCATTTGGTGCTTGCTTTAGTCCATATGGGGTTTTCTTCAACACACGCATACATGAGACTCCTTCTCATGTGTCCCAAATCCATCTGGTTGTTGATGTAAACTTCTTCCTCAATCTCACCATTGAGAAGGTTGTCTTTACATCCATCGGATCGACCTCCAACCAATGGATTGCAACTAGGACAATAATCATCACGAATGGAAGTGTATCGGGTTATTGGAGCAAATGTCTCCTCATGATCTATTCCCTCCACGAGAATCTTCAGCCACAAATCTCGCTTTGTACTTCTCGACACTTCCATCGGTGCATGTTTGATCTTATAGATCCATGACCACCACGAGACTTCTCTTGGTCTCAGAACAATATCCATACATCATTCTTCATGATGGAATGATACTCTTTGTCATGGCATCTTGCCAAACTGGCGACTTCTTCTTCTCCATGACAAGAAGGCTTAGTATCAATGGTGTGGCTCATGGATGAAACATAGGTCGAAAATCTCTATGGTCTCTTGCTCTCAGATGGCCTGCGGTGCATGCCCTCCAATAGAGTCAGCCGGAGCCCATGTAAGGCTTCTCCCAATATTGCCAATGTCTGCGGAAATCCTTCGGTTAGACTCACGGGGATCAGGCGGATCGATAACTATCTCCTTTGAGCGCTAAGGGAGAGTGCTAATCTCTTCTTCTTCTCAAATGGTTGACTCTCTCTTAGTCAAGTGACTCCCTCTCAAGTCGAAGGATAGACATCTTCCTTTTCGAGTGTTGATAACACAGGAACTTGTTCATCTTCTCGGGTCCTCATGCTTCTAATATCTTCATTACTAGGATAATAGCGAGATGACCTTACGTAGGGATAACAATCAAAATGGCCTCTTATTACTTGGGATAATATGAGCCAACACAAATGGGCTCTGTGCCGATAGCCCCCTCAATAATGAATTAAAAATCCCTACAGCCTCCCATAGGGATAACAACCAACATGGCCTATTGTACTAGGATAATAATAACCAAGATGGCCTCGAAGGACAACAATAAAATGGCCTCCTGTACTAGAATAACAAGATGGCCTCGAGGGATAACAATAACCAAAAATTGGACTCATTGCAGGGGATCATGGTCCAAGTCAGGGCTCCACCAGGGGATAATACCCTTTATTATCAAAATCAAGCTATTAGAGAGTAATGATGAAATCAATTAAGGAAAGTAGTACAAGACTTACCTTGGTCTGCAATCATGCTCAATCTTTCTTTAGGTCCTTATGAGAAAGTTGAGATAGAGAATAAATCCTCGTCATTCTTTCTTTCATTCCTTGAATTATTTTGAGGTGGCTAAAGTTATTTCCCCTTCTTCCACAAATGACAATGATTCGCATAGTGACAGGGCTTGAAACCTTGCATCACTAGCTGCAAGTCTAGTCTCCTCACTAGAGCTTTAATAGGATGCACTTTACAGCAACACACTCAAAAAGTCACCTCAAGGATCAATCTTGAAATCAGTACAATTTGCAGCATACCTCTCACATCAACTATCTTCAATCTTTTATCATTCTGGACAATACTTCATGTTTGATGATTTGACAAATTGATAGCACTCCATTTCTAATCTTCATCAATATTCTTCCACTTCTGTCTTTTTGGATGGTTGTAGGTAGTATAGTCCTAGGAACCGGATTTTTAAAATCTGCTTATCATTTCGGAAAATGTCTTAGGACTGTCACAAATTCGGCCTTTAGAAATTCTCAGATTTGCCCTTTTCTCTGTCAAGGAATGAGCCTTAGAACAGGTCTGGAATTCACTTCAGATTTGGCTTGGAACAGTCCTTAGCTCATCCAATGTTTTGTTGAAGATGAGCATGAAGACTTATAACAAGCTGCTAAAAAAAACACCTTACAACAGGTCTTAAACAGTGGTCTGAAACTTACTAAACAATACTCCTGTGGCTGATCTGGTAGTCCTGAAATTTTCGCTGGAGTAAACCTCAGACTTTAGGAAATTGCACACCTTAACCTTTTTAACTTTGCACCAAGGATAGACTTGAAACTCGTCTTATACAGATCTGACTTTTACTCAAGATTCCACTAGAAAACTTGTACTGAGAATAGATCTAAACTCTGTCCTTGAATACTCCTGTCCTTGCTTCAGATTTTAGTGCCAAAGATAGAACAAAATATTCGTACCATAATAGGCTTGAAATATGCATTATACGGTTATGTAACTCTGCAGAATAACTGACCACAGAACTTGCCTCAAGCTTGCCTCAGAGCTGGCTGTAAACTTACCTCAGAACTGAGCATCAATTCACCTCAAATCAGCACTCAACACAGGCTTGAAACTCGGACTTATCCTCCTCAGATCTGCACACAAAACTCAGATCTGCCTCAGAAAGATTTGCTTTGAGCTGCCTGCAATTTTATTTCAAAACTCAGTCTTTAAATGCATGGTTAGGTCTGCGGTTAAGCCTCCTGTAGGTCTGCTGTTAGGGGTTCTTCTCGGCAACCCTAGAGGGGCCTCTCCATGCAGGTAATCACCTTAAACAAGGCTCGGCCAGGTCTAATAGGCCTGCAACCAGCCTTGATCTTCACCACAGAGGTTTAAGGGAGGTTCGGCCCTCTCCTTAACCAACACCAGGGGTCTCTAGCAGCCTTTAACTGTCCACGTCTGCCTTCAAAATTGTGCAAATGATCTTCTTCAAGTAACTGCTCCTGATTCCATGTTAAAGTTTTTGATGGATGAAAGCTCATGCATATTTATTTTATTTCTGTTTAGCAAAAGCTACAGCGCTCCCTGCAGCAACCAATACGTAGCTGCAGTAAATAGAATCACAAGAAGAATAACCATGCACAAGAACACAAGAGTATCCTGGGAAAACCCTTCTCAATCAAGGGAAAAACCCAACAATCCTTTACTGTATTCTCAAGAGAAGATCCTCCATCCACCACAAACCCTAGCACACAAGAGGGTGCTCTATGATGAAAGGGCCATGCTAGAAAAGTGCGAGCTGCAGTCCTCATAATTTCAGACCTCAACTACGAAATTATCCAGATAACAATAGAGTGTAATCCACAATGGGGATCCACTCTTATTTATCCAAAACCTATCACATTCAACTGAAGTGTCTATTTGGCACAATAGGGCCGACCTATACAACTTAATAATATAATTGATAATTACACAATGTGGTATCTTTCACATGGTGGGGGCCGACTTGTACCCATACAACATAAATTAGGGTTACAACAAATCTTACTCTCAGACAATATAGCAGGGATCCACACATCCTCTGGGTGCTTAACCACTAGGGACATGTCCTTGTGCTCCACAGGGACGTCACTCTCAACAGATCACTCAACTGAGTCCACAGGGAGGGCCGACTTGTACCCTTTACAACATAAATTAGGGTTACAACAAATCTTACTCTCAGACAATATAGCAAGGGATCCACACATCCTCTAGTGCTCAACCACTAGGGACATGTCCACTTGTGCTCAGCCACAGGGACGTCACTCTCAACAGATCACTCAACTGAGTCCACAGGAGTACCATCTGGAGAGCCATCTCAAGCCGACTCAACTTAGTTCATAGGAGTACAAAGCAGGAGACCATCTCAAGCTGACTCAACTCGGTCTAGAGGAGTACAAGGTAGGAGACCATCTCAAGTCATCTCAACTCAGTCCAGAGGAGTAGACAAGAGACCACACGTCATCACAATTCAGTCCAGAGTTTGATGCACACCCATCACATGGGCACACCCAACACGTGGGCACACATCGTCTCAACTCAGTCCAGAGGAGAATGACACACCCATCACATGGGCTCTCTCATAGATCGACTCAACTCAGCCCAAAGGAGAACGACCTGGAGAATGTCACACGACGCTGCAATCATCAACACTTTGTAGTGAAGATGTCCAAACCTACGATGCCACAACTCAAATGGACTAACTGAAACATGAACCAAT
>SNQJ01S0074458.1:0-20610 GCA_010110895.2 Picea sitchensis
AGTGTGGCAGGCGATGAGTGGGTGATGAGAAGAAGGGAAGGCCACGCGAGCCAAAGAGGAGGGATGAATGGGCGACACACGGCAGCAGGGGAAAGGCGGGCAGAAGGATGACATGGCGGAAGGCGGGCCCATGCGGGATAAGGACAGGACAGCTGAGAAGGATGGGGCCGCACGAGGGCCGTTGATCTGGGCGCCTCGATCGTAGCCGTCGGAAAGCTGCACATGGGATCTCGGACCCCCCCCTCCGCTTAAAGGTAGAAAGGCGGGGGGGGGTCCGAAATGGTCTTCATCGTCGTTGATCCGGGCGCGCTCATCTGGGCCGTTGGAGGGGTGCGCCCCCGATCTCGGACCCCCCCCCTCGCTTAAAGATCGGAAGGCAAGGGGGGTCCGAAATTTGTTGTGCGCCGTCGATCTGGGCGCGCAAATCTGGACCGCCCGGTCTTGCTCGCTGCTTATCACGGGCGCATTATCGCCCGAAACTTTGGACAAGTGGGTTTTAACCCACTTTTTGTATTCTACCCCCTTAGCAAGAAATATCGCTAACAGACCCTAACCCTATTCATCTTCCACAACGACCTGCCCTTCATAACAACATCGAAGTCGACAGTCACTTTCGAGATACACATATGAGAAGGAGCTGGACGATGAAGAACGAGCAAATATCAATCGCACCTGCGGAGAATAAACTACCTTTCACACTCAAACTACTCCCACGGAACTAAGGAGGCCGAAACGCTGGCGGGTGGAACTCAAATCTTTTCAAAGCATCCCAATAAGTTCAAGAATGATAATGCGAGAATGAGGAAGGACGTTGTAGTGATGGCGTTCCGTCCATCATCATCCGGCCATCGCCCAGGGACATGCCACAATAATCCTCCAGACCCCATGCTCTAGAATCAGCGGGTTTAATCGTGTAAAACACCGTCTACTTCAGTTGGGGCGTTTTGTACAGGTGGTACCTCTCGGACGGACCTTTACCACCAGCTGTCATGAAGGTCGAACGATTGGACTCTCCTGCAAAATGAAATGAATGTAACTGTACACTGGATGATACCCGACGTTGAAGCTAAATCAAACGCTTGGATTACATGCAACAATTCCTGTCCACCAATCAAATGATAGATAACGGTTCAACCAAGCGTCAGGCAACCGCAGAGCCCAAGAAGACAGATCATTTCACATTCCCTGGAACGAAAAGAATTTCAGATCTTTCTTTTAAAAGTATGAGGAGGATGTAGTTAACAGAGAGGGGGGCGCATGAGTGCAGGACTGGGAGAAAAACTTCTGTCAAGGAGTTTTCATTGTAATGACTGAGTTTCTTGTAAACCAGATTGGAATAATAAAGAATATCTGTTGCTTGCAACTGTGAGATTCATCACGGTCAATCTCTTTTAGCATGTTTCTCTTCTCTTTTTGCTGTGTTAAAACTGTTTGGATTTCGTTTATGTGTTTCCTTACTCGCAGCTGAAATTGTTTTTACCATCTCTTTATGTCTTCCTTAATACATTGCGACGGCGTTACATTTCGTTTTCCTCTAACTGATGGGCTTCGTTACACTTTAGTACGACCACTACTGTAACGAAAGGGTTTGGGTTTTCTGCAAATGTTTATTGCCTTTCCTCTGCACCAGCTATCAGCTGTGTAAGACCAATCTGCATTTTTAGAACTCTGCATGTATCCTTTGCTACGTCGGCCTTTCCTTTTTCTTTCCCCTACCGCATCATGATTTATCAAAGCGCTGAAAGATAGACTTAATTTGCCTCACTTTTCGCAAGCTATTCGATCTCTGCTATTGTCTCATTTTCTCGGTTTTCATTTGACTCCATGCCCAATGGACCTTTCCCTAGTTTAACACCCAAACTCCAAAAATCTAAGACCATCATTTACCCATAAATCTGCCCAGCAATTCACGCTTACTTCAATTCATTTCGTGACATTTTTCGAGAGATCCCTCTCGGGTTGGAAGAGGGCAGCTTCTAATCCAAAGTGGTTCGAGGTTGCCTCGGGATTGATTTGCTGCAGCCCATTTCAGTGCTGAGTGACAACAGTCTCCACGATGGGAAGGTTCTTTCTCTTTAGGGAGGTTGGGCCTAGGGGAGACGTCCTTGGTGACCTGGGGTTTTGAAGAGGCAAAAGGCTAAAAGGACAAGGATAAGATTCCCCCCCTCACAAGTCACCACCAAACAGATAATCCCGGCTAAACAACCGATAATGAAGTAAATCCCCAATGAAGAACACCTGCCTGGAACAAAGCAACAACAAATTGATATATGCAAGCTATATTTCAATGGGTTAGTACTTCATGCAAATAGATGATTATCTGAATAATATATAAGCAATTATAGCAATGAATATTGACGAAGTCAATGTTTATAAATAGCGAATAAAAATTATAACACTTCACCAATAAATATTGGACAATGTGGCATTCAATGTAACCAATTAACAATTCATTCAATAAATACTTCAAACCACCATTCAATTGCTCATACAGTAAAACGTTACTGCATCAATGATATAATAGCCAAGGATGACGTCAACACTTAGGGTTAGTAGGTTAGTCTAGGTTAGGGTTAGTGAAATTAGGGTTTTAATTCAAGGTTTTGAGAGTGTTGTGATCAAATTCACTTCAATGCTGGAGGACTTTAGATCAGTGCCTTTCGGGTAAAATGGAGTCAATTTAGTGGAGGACGCAAGGGTTGAAGGAGGACGGCTAAGGACTAGAGGGAAGAGTTCTGAAGTGCTGCTATGGCAGGGCCTCAGAATCAAAACCCTAGGGGAGAGAGGCTCACTCCGGTGTTGCTATGGCAAGGCCTCGTGCTCTCTCCTCCTGCCTTAGATGGCAAAAATGATTAGCATAAAGGATAAAATCAAGACATGAGAGTCTAATGAGGGAGAGTGTTGCTACAACAAGGCTCTATCATCAAACCCTAGAAGAAAACAACCCTAAGTGTAGATAACCTAGGCCTGGGACGTCTCCTCTTTCTTGAGTTCAAAAGAATACGACTAGCAAAGGGGAAGAGGAAATAGGAGTGTAGCTACGACTAGGCTCTTTCTTTCCTCAACAATGGCTAAACATTTCTCTATCAGGGGACATGAGACAAGGACCTACTTGTGTGCTTGTCACCTAGGGTTTTGATTCAACAAAATCATAAATACATGCAAGAAATTAAACTACAACCATTCATTCGAGAAGTTTTGCAGAAAAATACTTACAATTCACCAAGAAATAACCATGCAAACCCTAGTTGTAACACCTTCCTTCAAGAGAAACACCATAAAATGCCAAAAATGTCTTCCTTCAACAAGTGTGCCTCACTAGATCAGCCAAATACCTAAGAGAGGGCGCAAGTTTCAGACCTCCTTATGGAGTGAACGAGTGATGATGAAAAAATGAAGGAGAAAATCCTCCATTTATACAATATCATGACCTGATTTTACTTTTTAGGTCATGTAAAAGGCCGACAAGGCCAAAATACCAAAATTATACTGTTTTTCATTAAATTGTCAAATTAAATCCTAAATCAAGCTGAAAAGAGAGTAAAAGCCTCTCCAAGGGAGACGTTAGCCCCTTTTTGGGCAGATGGGGCGTCCTGGAGCAAAACGTTAGCCCTCCTTGGGCTTCTCCAACTTGCCACACGTGCCACTGCGGCCTAGTCTGCCTCCCAAACCGTCCATGATGCTGGGTGACGTCATGGTCAAGGTGGTGACGTCCTAGGCCTCCCAAGGCCAACGTTCCACTGAGGAAGGGTCATCCCCCCTAGGTCAAGATTTGCCGGGGTGCCCTTGGTGGAACGTCCTCTTCTTCTCTTTGCACCGGATCCATCTCTATCCTGTATCTCCCCCTGATGGGGTCTCATCATCCACCTGATGGGCTCTTCAGCCCCATGGAGGTCCGAACTGATCATCTCTCCATGTGTACCGGTCCAAGATGGTATCTGTCCGTCGGGCATGGTCCTGCACATCAAAAGCTACGCCCTCCATGGGTTCATCAGTCACAGGGATCATAGTAATGTCAATCACATTTCATCATCAATATTAATAAACATATGCATAAAACCCCTAATAGATCAATCAATAGCTCAAAGACGTTACACAAACCTACTATACAAGTCTGGGAAAAGAGCAAGGCATCCTATTGGGCTAGTGTCCATTGAATAAGGGAAGTTCCTGGAAGAGACCTCTTCCAAGCCATGTAAGTGGATGAAGTGGTCAAGGGATGTCCAAGCAAGTGGGTGCAATGAAGGCCAAGGATGCAAGATGTTATCTGTGGGTGCCTTTGTAGAAGGCGACCTGTACCTGTCATTTATTCAATTCTTTCCAAGCCCATTCATGCCTTTTATTCCTTTTGTTATTTCATTTTTTATTGCTTTTTCTTTCTTTTTTTTTCACTCAAGAGATAATCAGGGGACACTGCCTTGGCATGGTGACCAGTGGTGACAATGTTACCCACAAGTACTTTCACAGAAATGAGAAGGATGGCTCGTGATGAGACCCCCTTTCCCTTGGCCATGCAACCAAAGGTCACTGCCTTGGCGTGGTAACCAGCTGATGACAATGTCATACTGCTAGGTACCCATGGACCTAATAGGCTGGCTCGTGATGAGACCCCCTATCCTCTGGTTAGGGTCTTGTTTTATTATTTTTTTAGGGTCCCTCTTGTTTCTTGTTGAAAAGCCCTATATTGCTTTCTCGGGGATCCCTGGGCGAAGCATCTTGAAGTTTTATTCTTAGGTTTTTATCTTTCACCAGCTTGCTTTTACCTTCTGGGCCTTTAGCCCCTTCTTCCCACTAGATAAGGTGCAACCCTAGAAAAAGGTCAACCCAGTGCCCGGACAAGTGGAATGGGACAGGTGAGCGGGAAACAAGATGGAAAAGTAAAACTGTGAAGGGAGCGGACGATGGCTTTTCAGAGACAACCTTTAGTGGCTAACCAAAACCAACAGACACAGGCTTACTAGGACATCCTGGCAATCCCCAAAACATGGTTAAGTGGGCAAGTGTAAGGTCCAAGCAATTGTTAGAAATAAAAGGAATCAGATGCATACATTCAACGGTTTTGATGATCGAAGTGACACATACCATAATACCTGAACTAATTACCTCATGAAGCAAGAACCCTCTCTGACATAGGACCAAGCCGATGGTGGTGGAGGCTGCTGCTGCTACTGATAGGATAAAGATGTTGGAAGAGAGAAAAGGTGGGCCCTCCAGGGCCATGCTGAAGTCAATCCTGCTCTCGGTACTCCATGTCTAAGACCTGTGGGCCTCGAGACATGATCTCCTAGTTATCCTTGAAAGTGGGGGATAACAGGCTGTGGAGAGTAAGAACACTAGCAAGAATATAGAAACATTAAATTAAACAGACACCATTCTCCACTTTTTAGGCAAGTAGTGTACTCAAGAATATAGAAATATTGAGTAAAACATATACCATGCTTTTCTTTTGATTCTAGAGATCGAATATCAATGTTTGGGCTAACATCTTGAAAGAAACAAAAATCCTAGCATGGAATCTATTGGCTTTTGTGATTTCACAATAGTAGAAGTTTTGGCACATCCTTCTTACTAATTGCAGTTGGAGAACATAGTGTTACTATTCAATGGGTCTACTTATAGTGCAATGGATGACAACAAGGAATCATGCTATTGGTAATTCTTTCGAAAGGAAATGGGAACCCGTGCAAGTTTGTACCTCTCATTAGTTGTAGGCTGTACTCTTCTTTTAATGCAGATGCTACTATTCTTAAATGTAGGCTGTACTCTATACAATGTACATGCAAGCCATAGTACAATGTTTATAGCATGATGATTTGCATTGATTAGAGTTAGCCCCCACATATTTCTTATTAGACAATCTCATAAGATTGTGCACATAGACTTGTCTAAATAAATGCAAAATGTTGCCTTATTTTCTACCATTTATTTACAACGCACTGGCCAACTTTTGTGACCTTTGACAGTTGACGATCAACTTGGGTAAAACCAAGGTTCTGATCTTCAATGCATCGAAGAGCTCTATTATAGACTTACATCTATTCTACTGGGGGCAGAGATTGAGATCACCACAACTTACACTTATCTGGGTGTATAGTTCATGGGACCTTGTTTCAGTACGTGGAAGGCCCTCCAGCCTTGACTTAGTAAAGGGTATGGTTCCTTGCCCTAATCAAGAGATAGTGCTTCCTAGGTCAGTTTCAGGACATTTTGTCCAAACTCTACCCGATGGAGGGGATTAACAGATCCACAGTTCTCTATGGCTTTGAGATCTGGGGGTCGAGCTTGTTACAAATAGATTGGGCTAGGTTGGAGAGAGTCCCAACCCTACTTCTTAGGTGCATCATCCACTATGAGTGGACGGTTACATAGCCCATTATTCAGGCAGAGTTCGATGTCCACCCATTCCGCCTCGAGCTCATCTTCTGCTTGGTCTCTTTCCTTCATAGAGTCAGATCCTTTAAAGACTCTACCATTGGGAGGGAGTGATACCCCTATCTCGCTCTTTGCTCCTTGAAGGCTCTTGCTTTAGATCCCCCCTCAGGTCATACACGTGGTTGGTTCTCAGAGGTGTCTTGGTTTCTCCAATCGATTACTATCTCCCAGAGCACCTCACTCCATTCAGTTTCTCCCTTGATGCATTGTGCCGTCTCTTGCCGAGTAGACAAGCACTGAATCAGGCTATCAGAGAGGACATCTACATGCTGTACACTCAGGTCACTTGGATGTCACCTTGACGAGCATGGGCTCGAAGATGTCCTTCTATTTAGAGCATTTTTTGGAGTTGCGATATGGCATCGTCGTCTGCCCCCCTATACACACAAGCATTGGATGCACTCACTTAGGATTCCTTTGGGACAACTCTGGGTTGGATCTCATCGACTTTGAATTGAGACGGACCACCATATATCACGGTCAGATAAGATTTGCTAGATGTGCCACTTACAAGAGCCGGAGACAGAGATGCATCTCATCTTTAGGTGCCCCATATACTATGATATCAGAGGACACTACCATTACCTCTATCGGGATTCAGGGGGCTCACTCTCTACCTTCTTTCGGTACCAGGACTAGAGATGCCTAGCCCTCTTCATCAAGGAGATTTTCAACCATAGATCTTAGTTCCTGCATGCTATACCTTGCCTTTGGAAAACTTGGACGATCACATCATACTTTCATCCATTAGATCAGAGCAACAAGTAGTGAGCAGAGCCCCAAAATGTACCAGACAGTAGATTGGTGAGACCTCGTGTCTCTCCTCAGCCTCCCCCTCGGGGAGTTAGATCGTTATCATCGAGACCGGTTTGAAGGTGTCGAATCGTACATTAGTCCATGAATCTTCAAAGAGATAGAGGGATTAGCTCTAGACGGATCCAGAACAGGGCGCCTCCTGCCTATTAGACTACTTCTTAGATTCAAATGAGCTGCCGAAGATCTATCCAAAGTTTATTTCTTTTGACCTCGGATGCTAGGAGTATACCCCCCCAGGATCATATAGTCGAACCCCCTCAATAGTTCTCGAGGACTCCGATAGTGAGCCAGTGCCCAGTTCGCCTCCCTTGCCCTCGGCCATCAAACCCGGGAGACCTTGACATCCTCATCGTCAGACCTCTCTCTTTCTCTCTCTTGACAGACTTTTGAGTCAGACATACTCACTTATATCTTGGTTCACTGTACTTTTTGTCACTGTTTTATACATTTTTTAGGTTACACTACTTTAGGTTTCTTTCTTAATGTTATTCTCAGCATTATCTAGGAGCTGTGTTTGCACTCCCACATTGTACTCATACATGTAATTTTCAGTCCCATTTACCTACTTTTGTGGTCATTTGTTGGACATTAATAAAATTATCTCATCTTATCTTATCTTCTCATAACAAATACACTGATTGTAGCAGTTAACTTTAAATGCATTGGATTTACAGCATTAATGTAGTAATTGCGACATTAATTATAACATTATTGCATCATTAATTATAATGTTAATTGCAGAACTTATTCAGCATTATCAGCAGTAGTCCAGTTATATAGACAGTCTGGACTAATATTAATGGGAAGTCTCGTTTGGATATTATATATATGTATAAATTTCTAATAACCCTTTTTAATTCATATCTGAATTTTATCTGTTTTTGGTTCATGTTTTTCTCCTATATATATATATATATATATATATGGGAGAAAAACATGAACCAAAAACAGATAAAATTCTATGGTCATGTTTTAGTTCTCTCTGACCTTTTACATGTTTTGAATTTTGCAGGCAGCTATGGCTTTTGTATTTGGTAGTACCTTTGTTTGTAGCAGTATGGAATCTGCAAAAGAGGTAACTCTAGATTGTTCAATGCTTTCCTAATGTTAGTGTGATCTGAATAGGTTGGTGTTCAAATTTCTCTAATTTATAATAGTTTCTGAATGAATAGTCTGTGGAATCTGCAAAGCTTCTTTAAAGATGGTATTAACTTCATAATTATGTACTACTAACCCTGAGAATCCTTCATATGATAATTCGACCATTAATAATAACTTATTAAAAAAGGAAATGTTTGATTCCGAGCCCCTCTTGATGTGCCCTTTTTACGTAGGGCATCATGTACCTGGCAATTGTTCAATATTTGGACACATCAATGTTAAAAGGTTCATCTATTGAAGGCTGCAATGTTTTGTGAACTGTTTTCTTTCCTATCCAGCTATGTATCTCCTAGGCTACTAAAGTATTAAGAAGTTAATTCATAATTCACTTAAAATATTATCTTGGATTCATTATTATCATCTTGCCAATGGCCTCCCGGATCTCCTGTAAAAGAACTCTGAATCCTGGTTCTGCAATGATAGTGCCACCAGCAAAAGCCTCAGAAATAACTTTGAAAAAGAGGATAGAACCACAACACCAGTGCCGTTCCAAAAACACAAGTGAATTTGGCAGAAAAAGAGAGAAAGATAAGGTGTGTTGTCTTGGAAGAGCACCAATCTGCAAAAAATATTCCTCCAATTTGCTGGACGAACCTAAAAAATATAAAAAAAGAGGGTGCTGGTGGTTGAAAATCCTAGAAATCTGCTGCGTTCCCATAAAGAGTTGCTGAAAACCCTGAAACAGCCCTGATAACAGCCTTGGATGGGAAAGGAAGAGGCACACCGACTCTGAGACCATGTTGAGATTATAAGGAGATAATAGATCTACAGTGAACACTTTAGCAAACCCTAATCGAACCAATAGAACACTCAAGATTTATAACAACACTAAATGCTGATTATGCCAGAGATGAACCCATAACCATCGTGTGCTCAAGAAGAGTAATTGAGATTAAAAGAGAAAACTCACATAACAAGATAGATTGCTGCATAACACAAACATACAAGTACTCAAGAGAGGTGCACTATAGAGAAGAGATATGGTGAACGTTGGCAATTGAATCAATCATTAATGAATCCAAGATGATAGAAAAGACTTATAAGTAGTGTATTTATACACAACTTTAAGAGATTGAGCTGTCTTCATAAGGGGCTTAGGGACCCACATGAATGCCTTAGCCCCCTAGAATAATGTAAAATAATATTGACTAGGTCGGCTATTAAACAATAATAAGGGTGCTTGGCCAGAATGTCAAGCAACCACAAGTGAAGATCATAATCATTTCAACAGTTTGCAGTAATCCTTTCTCATGTTTTAGTTTTCATAGTTGGAAAAATTCTATTACAAAAACTCACATAGTACAATTTGACCAGCACAGGAATTTCTAAGTAGAATTCTTGGGTTATTAAAATTGATTGAAATATGAGATGTAACTACTAGGGAGAAGAATGACTTCATGTGCTAAACTATCCCCAAACACACTTTTATAACCCTTGGCAATTTTGTGCCTATTGCAGAGTACTAAAAGTATTGTGTTCTGCCATATTTTGGCTTGAACACAACTAAATCAGAGTAAGCAAGTATATAGATTCATGCAACACATACTTGCTTTGAGAGGCCTTACCAGTTAGAAATGGTTACTTAAGTCCATTAATTCATCTGGAAAAAGGAAATGGAGTCTGATTAAACTATCAGATACGTTGATGTACCTTCTGAAGAAATCCTTCTTCAATGTTTATGGTTTGCAATTGGTTAATGTGCTAACTGTGCGTTGTTTCAAATTCCTGCTATTTATAGAAATAGTATGTTGTCATGTGTACTGTGATGTTTTGTGAGGAGCTAAAGAAATTGACGATCCACTCATCTTTGATATCTTTAATACAGGTTGCTTTTCATAGAGAGATAAGATGTCCTAGTGTAACCCTTGAAGGTGACATTTTTCAGCCAAGTGGTCTTCTTACAGGAGGAAGTCGCAAGTAAGAGCATTTTTGGGTCATTTTATTTCTACTAATTTTTGGTAATAATTTCGTGCTTGTTTTCCAATATCGGTTATTTGATTGAATATGGGGCTTCTCAAGGATTTTTACTTGAAAAGATGATTAAAATTCAGACTTTGCCAATTTTTTTCTTTGACACATTGACTCCTTTGAGTTTTCTCTCATTTTTTGAAACTTCACACTTTCAGAGCAAGTATTGGATATGGATAATAGCCAAGCCAATGTGTTTCTGTACGTTTTATCATGTTGAATGTTGACAAGCACTGTTATTGGTCATGCAGGGGAGGTGGTGAGTTGTTAAGGCGGCTTCATGCATTGTCAGAAGCAGAGTCCAAGCTTGCTTTTCATCAAGATCGGCTAGGAAAAGTTGAATCAGAGGTACATGTTATCTATTGGTATCCATTTTCAATTTAATGCTTATTATATGCAATCTGTTACAACAAAATATAGCACCCCTAATGTGTAAAGTCCTAAGCACAAGGTGTTAGCTTTGTGTAGCTTAGGAAGCCTACCCACTGTCACCTCAGTAGCTCTTCCTCACTCTTTAGGTTGGCTCTTCTTGAACACAAAGGGGTATCGCTAAGTAAGATTTTTAAGGCTATGGAGTGGAGGCTCTAGGTGATGTTTGAAGAGTAAGCCTTCACAAAACAAAGGTTGTAGTATAGATGGAAAAGTGAATGGTGGAGAACAAAAAAGATGATGGAAAATCCCAAGACTAGTGCCTAACAAATCTTGGGTAAAGTGGAGTTAAAGAGGTATGGTTCTAAGAGGGTTAATGCATGAATGTGCAAGGCAAACAAGGGCTGCTATACATGCCACAAATCAGCCTTGGTTTACTGAAAATTATTGCAGAAAAAATTGAAGAGCTAGGAGTGCTACTCTAAAACAAAGCTATGAAGGTGATGCTATATTGCTTCAAGCAAGAACTTGCAACAACTTTGTTAGATGCAAGCTTAATATAACAACAATGAACACAAGGGGGATTTACAATGACAAGTCAAACATCAAGAAAATATTGGAGTACTTAGATCTTATCCTCAATGAATTCTTGACCATGTCAAGTGAATATGTAGCCTCTATACTCTCCATGAGATCTCGCCCCATCAAAAAATATGGAGTAAGCGAGAAATGTCTAAGAGAGAGTGCGCATCACTAAGAATAGGCATATTGACAAAGTAAAGATGCTACAAGGTCCACATCTAGTGCACCCTCCAAGATGCATGCATGTAAATACAATAAAATATTCCTTGACATAGGAGAATGTGCTCAAGGTCCACCTTGAAAACCTTCTCGAAGGTGTGCTCTCCAAGATGCATGGGTGAAGAAATAATAAAATATTCTCCCTTAGGAGAGTGCTCCATATCTACCCTACCATCTTAAATTAGAAATGTGGTCCACAAGATGCATAAATAAGTGTGCAACCACTCACACATGTGAATCCCAATGTAGGGTGCTCCAACCAACTCCATGGCTAAGTGTGCAAGATGCCAACTAGATGGAGCGCTCCACAAGAAAAGCTACTCAAAGGTCTTCAACAACTTTCTCAAAATAGAAAGATCCCTCATGGGCTCTTTCTCCGATGTACAACCACCTCAATAAATAAATAAGTGAGCTCAAAGGTGGTTACAACTCCTCAAAAATTGTGCAAAGGAATCAACAACAATAAAAAAATTCAATGCTCAACTAACTCGACATGAGCGTGCCTTAGGAAAGTGTTCCCACCTTGTGAAATTTCTCTAAACACAACTCATTAACCAATTAAATTACACTTATAGCTGATTACGCTAGGTTATTGTCCACAAATAAATAATGCACAACAAAATATTTTAACCATGAACTTAAATGAAGAAGACACCAACAATCACATCAAATGTACACAAATATTTTTTGGACAATAGTACCTGGAAAAACTCTGGAGGGAAAACCAGTCCATTAGATTTGGAGATTTTATTATTCAACAGGAAAATATAGAGATCTTCTTACAATGAATCGACCTCAATAAAATACTGAGCCCAACCTCAACGTAACCCCGCAAGGATGAAGTACTGCGCACAAGTGCCTCTGCGTAAACCGTACGGCTCCTGCGTGAGCCTTGTGTCAACCTTGACAACTCCTCTGTGTGGCTGGAAATTCGACCTTTGCTTGACCTTGAAGGTGAGTCGATCCCTTGCAAAAATGACCTCCTTTGTCCCCCTGCAAAACACTCTTCTCACAAACCCTAGATCGATGCTCCTCTCAAGCTCCAATCAGTCTCTCAATGCTCAATAATTCCTTTCCCTAAGTTAGACTTTAGGAAAAGTTAATTAATCAACTTAGCCCCTGTTTCATTGTCCCCCCACCATGCTAGGATGCTGCAATCTCGTGGAAGACCTTCCTTGCTACATTCTCAACACTCCCTGTTAGCAAGGAAGGGATTCTGTCTCAACCCCATATAATCCCTGAACTTCATGAACTTCTGTTTGCTTAGTGCCTTGGTGAAAATATCTCCTGTCATACACCCGACCCCTAAGTACCTTTTTAAGGGATGGGGTATAATTTTTTCGCTTAATCTAATACCCATGGCCCAGTAATCACTGAAATCTTTACTTTTTCTTTTCCCTCTTAGAAGTAGTTTAAAACTAACTCAATAAATTACTCATATGATAATTATGAGTAATTATATTATAACACAATGAGGATAATTTCACCATAATATACTTAAGTTGATTAACCTTAATTAAGATATATAATTCAATTCCTTCATGCTGCATTTTCACGTAATTTAACATATATATCTAAATATATGCAGATTTATTTATTTACTGGCAAAAATGATTAACTATATTCAACCACAAATTATCCTTTTATTAATTATATTATAATATAATTGTATTTAATTATATTATAATATGATTAATTTATATCAAGGGGGCACTTAGGATTATCAATTCCCATTAATACCTAAGCCTTCGGAATTCGGCGAAGATTCCACTTCAGGCTTTCATGAACCCAAATCTCTCGAATGTCGGAGTTTCGGAGAGGGTCCCACCTCTATTATGCCTTTATGCCAATACAAGCAGTTATATTACCATACGATATAATTACGAGTGTTTAATAATATTATTGGAAAGCGGAAAAAATAGGTTCGGCCTTCTGTTGTTTTGCCCTTACATTCTATCTTCTCCAAACATCTCGAAGTCTCGAAGCTCCGAACTCTCGGAGTCCTAAAGCTCTGAATTCTCGGAGCCCTGAAGCTCCGAACTTCTGAAGGGCCCATGCTTACACATGACTTTGCATTAAATATTAAATTAAAAACTAAAAAGGTTGGTACTTTATCACGTACCAATGCCATAATAAATTCATTTATTATATTTGAAATAAGGGAGAGAGGGAGATAACTCCGGGTCAACCCCTTCGACTCTCCACCACATTCCTTATACTCCAATCTCTAGGAGCCTTGGAGTCCCGAAGCTACGAAGTGACTCCACTGGGACACATTACCACACCATTTAATATTCAAAGGAGTTGGCTTCATTTACGTGAAATCAATTTAATGAACCTTGAAATAAAATAATATAATATATTATTTTATATTCCTCGAAAATTATGCTCAGGTTTTAAAATTATCTAATATTATATTATTATTTGACATGAGAGAGAGAGAGAGTTCTCTTGGTCAATCCCCTTCGACTCTCCACCACGTTCCTTATACTCCAATCTCTCGGAGTCCTGAAGCTTCGAAGTGACCCCGCTTATACACCTTTCAACATTATTGAATAATTTAAAAATGGCTGGCGTCGTTCACGTGTAACCATTTTAATGAATATTAATATAATATAATATATTATATTATAACTCTCAAAATTCTCACCCAGGGTTAAATGATATCTAAGGTTATATTTAATATTCAATAATATAATGAAGGAAAGGATATTCGGGTCCACACCTTCAACTCCACACAATTCTTCATTCTCATATAACCCAGAGTCTTGGAGTTTTAGAGGGGACCCACTGGTATTACAACGTAACATAAATAAAATGATTTGTTTTGACTTATAATATTATATATATAAGTTGTAATAAAGGTGTAATATATTAATTTGCGTTAATGGATCATTTTAATTACCATACAATGCAATTAATTATATTTCTTATCTTTTGCAACCTTGCACATAGAAGATAAGGATTCAGGCCTTTGATGACTTTGGTTTGTGAGTTTCATCACCTCAAATACCTCAGAGCCTCGGAGCCCCGGAGCTTTGAATTCTTGGAGTTTCGAAGATTATGAGAAGGCTAAAGCATTTGGTCACCGTTTAATTCCTTGGTGTGTTTGACATTAAAATGATAATAATAATTATATTCTCCTGGGTCTCATGTATTTTACGCTCCAGGGGCTTTAACCTTCATTTTCAGAATAATAAAATAATATTACTACTACTACTACTAATAATAATAATCATATGTATATAAACATATATACATATATTTCCATAGTTTTACTCAGTTTTGCTACATGGACGCTTTAAAGGAAAATTATTTTCTTTTACAGAGAAATAAGGAAAGGAAAAATATAGTTTTCCAGGCTTTATAAAGAGATTAAATAAAAGTTTATATTCCAGGGAGCTTTTCTCCATCCTGGAAATTAAAATATAATTATAATCTCTCCCTTCTCGTGGGTAAATGAGTAAAACTTTATTTCCTTATTACTGTGTTTTACTACTCTTACTAAATTTGAGGGAAATGGTCCTAATACAAAGATTTACCTCCACAGTAAATTCAATGTTTCTACAAGGATTTACTGCCCGCCAAAATTTAAGGGGATTCTTCCCAAATTAGGAGTTTTAACACAATTTAAACATAAGTGTATATTTATGCCTCAAATGGAATTTTGAGAACTTTTGTATTTTATTTCATTTAGACCAATTTCATGTTTATGTCCTAATTATTTTTCCTCAATAATTATTAATAAGAACTTTTAATGTTTTCCCATATTTGGGATTATTTCCTAAAGTCCACAGAGTTCTGATATCTTCTAACTTTTCTGGCAGGGGATTTGAGAACATACTAAAATAGAGCACTGTTACACGGAAAAATCACTCTCTCTTCTTTTAGAGGTGTTATAGATATTTTTAACTATTCAATCATCGATTCCCCAACATGCATTAAACTGTACAACACAGTCAACCACAACATCCACTCTCTGAAATTTTACTTTAGCACACAGATAGTCAAGAGATAAGAAATTAAATCCAAAGAGCTTCAACTAAGACAATCTCTTTATTCTGCTTAAATTTCTCAAGTCACTTTTGTCAGAAATTAAGCTTAGACAGTTCTAAAACATAGTATAAAATTTTCTTTGATCTAAACACTACATAGATCTAACCAAGTATACTTATCTAGAAACCAGATGGTGATGCAATTGTTGAAAGGGGTGCCCTTTTCCACCCAACTGTAGGCACAACAACTCCTAGATGGATTTATCGCTGGCCAACCCCTAGCTAGATCATGATGCTCCGAGAGAGACTCTTCCTTCTATTCAGCAACAACCAGGGACTGAGGCCACTCTCCTCCTCCCACAGGAACTTGGCAGATCGGTTTTCTCTCCACCAAGCAAGGTGGTCTGCAATGAGTGCTTCCTCAGTCACTCATCTTCTTTGCAACCTCGTTTATCAGCTTGGACTGAAAATGCTGCCCAACAAATTCCTGTACCCAGAACAAATTCTTTTTTTAGTTCTCTTCTGAACCAGAGCTGCACATGCTCTCCCTCTTCTTGCCTCCTCTCTTCTACCCACAAATTTCCCCTCTTTTCTTGCTTTCCTCTGCAAGATTTTGTGGATCCAAATCCCAATTTCGTGGGTCAGGTCAGGAAGTTTTCAGATGGGTACTTTGCCCATCTCCTTGTTAGCTTTTATAGCTCGGGAGGTACTCCGCATGTTTGTCTTATATGCAGAAGTAACCTTATATTTGCACTAATAGACACGTGACTTTGTAATGGGTTTTTATAAAGTTGTAATAAAGTGGTTCTTTTATGTAAGTGACTTTTTAATAAAGTGTACCTTCTAATATTAAAGTGATTTTATTTCATAAAGTGCACTTATAAGTTATGTTATAAAGTGAAGTTGTACTTTGATATTTAAGTGATTTATTTTGGAGGGAATGAATCATGTCCCTTGATCATGTAAAGGCAAGATTAGATCTTGGCCTTTGGATTTAGGCATGAGGAAGGTGAAAAGACACTTGGAAGGTAAAAGGTCATTTTCAAATTATAAGAGAATGCATTGGGCATTGTGCAAGACACAGCATGAGAAGAGGAGATTGAGAGATTTTCAAGAGAGCTTGAGAGAGGAAAGTGGGTAGCAATTGGGTGCATTTCCCAAGGAAAATTTTTGTGTGAGTGTGTTGATAATTATTGTTGTTGTTCGAGGTCGTACTGTACGGATTCGTACAAGGGGAAGATGACACAAATTTCGAGGCAAGTAAGGCACAAAAATTGAGGTTGTTTTGAGCATTTTTCTTGCTGCAGCAGGGTCGTACAACAGATTGTGGGCACATTTTCCAAGGTGCTATTTTTTGGGTGGGTCGTACAATAATACAAACTTGGCACGTTTTCCAAGGAAGAGAGTTGTGGGGATGTTGGGTGCTATTAGAGGTATTCTCTTGTTGGATATTGTAATGTTGCTGCTGATATATCTTTCGAGAAGCTAACAAAATCTCTCTCTCTCTCTCTCTCTCTTTGGGTTTCCCCACATTGGGGTTTTCTCTGGCTGGTTGCCTAAATTTATGAGTTTTACATGGATGTGTAATTGTTGTTCATTGTGTTTATTCCATTGCAAAAGTGCTTCGCAATGTGTATTTCTGCTCATAATATATTCTGAATGTGTGTTTATACATTTCAGAGTTCATAGATGACATTTATTTCTAGGTTGCTAAGCGTATGACAGAATTTAGTGCATGCTGATTTTGTCATTAAATTTCTACATGGTATCAGAGCTTGGGCTCTGAGTGACATTGAGCAATGTGATTTTGGGCAAGGTTTGAAGGGGGGAAACTTGATTGTTTGTTTTCCATTGAATAGTTGACACGAAGATGGCTATTTACATCAGGTAGGAGGACCGGTTTGATGGGATTTCCAACTATTTGCAATGGAAAGTCAGGATGTTGTCTATTCTCAGGGAGAACAAGATTTGGAGCTTTGTCAGCCCCATAGTTGTTGTTCCATCAACAGACCCTATAGCTTTGGATTTTTATGAGGTAAAGGAGGGCAAAGCTYAGAGGCTTATTCTGGATGGGGTGAAGGACCACCTTATCCCTCATTTGGCTGAGAAGAAGACAACCAAAGAGATGTGGGATGCACTTAAAAACTTGTACGAGGCGAAGAATGAAAACCAGAAGATGGCCAGAAGGATACGCTGCATGATACCAAAATGGGCAAGGGGAGAGTGTGTCTTCTTATCTTACCCGGGTAGCTCATTTGAAAGATGAGCTGGCTGCAGTTAGTGAGGTCATATCAGATTGATAGTTGGCGAGGATAGCCTTGAAAGAATTCACCAAGGAGTGGGAAGTCTTCATGAAGTGTGTGATGGGTCGTGAGCATCTTCCAGATTGGAGTAGACTGTGGGATGATTTCACTCAGGAGGAGATTCAGGAAGGATCTCAAAGGAGTGGACAGTAGACAGATGGAGCTAATGAAGATGTTGCTCTTGCTGCAAAGGGCAAGGGAAAAAAGAAAGGAAATTCCAGAAGGGACTTGAGTAAAATCAGAGGTTACTGTTTTAACCAGTTGGGGCACCTTGCTTCTCAGTGTCTCGAGAGGAAGAAGAAGAAGAAGAAGGAACATGAGGGTCCTCGTACAACTGCTCCAACAACCATGTAGGACTTTTCTTCCAAGTTAGGAGTTTTCTTTGGTTACTCTAGTATCCAGTGTCAGTAGTGGAGGATTTGGGGGTGATAACAGATGGATTGTTGACAGTGGAGCCTCTTGTCCCATGAGGGAATCTGGCGAGTATTCCTTATTATCATAAAGATAGGCCCTGATGGACTTGTGGGGAGTGAAGGTGGTATGGCGCGAGCTGTACGTGGAGTTGGAAGGGTTAGATTTCAACTCGAGTATGGAGGGTTCTTGGAGCTTGATGGAGTTCTCTTTGTTCTAGGGTTGAGGGTTAACTTGCTCTTAGTTTCAGCCTTGGAGGATGTTGGATATTGTACATTGTTCAAGAGGGGATATGTATTTATCTACTGGGAGGGAGTGGACCTGGTTGAACCACAACTGATTGGTGATCAGGTGGACAGGTTGTACATCTTGCGAGGACAACATTCAGGATATGATTCAACGTCGGATGAGGAGTAGGAGGATCTTGAGACTGCGGTGGGCCCAAGGATTTAGTCTTGCATTTCGAGAGAAGAGAGGCAGTCTCTTTTGAGCAACGTCATGAGGCTCAACTGGTGTGATTGAACCGATGCTCAGGGTGGAGTGGATTTTTCTAGGAGCTCATGGTTTAGAGTAGCTGTCAGGAGAAGATCTTTTGGTTAGAGTTCTATGCAGGTGTTGAGGATGGCTCTAGGTTCAGAGGGAGCTCCTACTGCGAACAATGTGATGGGATCGGATGATGGTGATGGCAGCGAGTACATCCCTCGCTAAGAGGGAGTGTTAGCTTTTATAGCTTGGGAGGTACTTCACGTGTTTGTCTTGTATGTTGAAGTAACCATATATTTGCACCACTAGACACTTGACTTTGTAGTGGGTGTTTATAAAGTTGTAATAAAGTGGTTCTTTTATGCAAGTGACTTTTTAATAAAGTGTACCTTCTAATATTAAAGTGACTTTATTTCATAAAGTGCACTTATGTTATAAAGTGAAATTGTACTTTAATATTTAAGTGATTTATTTTGGAGGGAACGAATCATGCCCCTTGATCATGTAAAGGCAATATTAGATCTTGGCCTTTGGATTTAGGGATGAGGAAGGTGAAAAAGACACTTGGAAGGTGAAAGGTCATTTTCAAATTATAAGAGAATGCATTGGGTAGTGTGTAAGACACAACATGAGAAGAGGAGATTGAGAGATTTTCGAGAGAGCTTGAGAGAGGAAAGTGGAGAGCAAGGAGGGTGCATTTCCCAAGGGAGATTGGACACATTTTCCAAGGCAAATTTCAGTGTGGGTGTGTTGATATCTATTGCTGCTGTTGGAGGCCGTACTGTACGGATCTGTACAGTTCATACAAGGGAAAGAGGGCACAAATTTCGAGGCAAGTAAGGCACAAAAATCGAAGCTGTTTTGAGGGTTTTTCTTGTTGCAGCAGGGCAGTACAACAGTACTGACTTGGCACATTTTCCAAGGTAGAAAGTTGTGGGATTGTTGGGTGCTGTTAGAGGTATTCTCTTGTTGGAAATTGTAATGTTGTTGCTGATATATCTTTCCTGAAGCTAACAAAATATCTCTCTTTGCGTTTCCCCACATTGGGGTTTTCCCTGGCTGGTTGCCTAAATTTCTGAGTTTTACATGGATTTGTAATTGCTGTTCATTGTGTTTATTCCGCTGCAAAAGTGCTTGGCAATGTGTATTTCTGCTCATAATATTTTCTGAATGTGAGTTTATACATTTTAGAGTTCATAAATGACAATTATCTCTAGGTTGCTAAGTGTATGACAGAATTTAGTGCATGCTGATTTTGTCATTAAATTTCTACAGTCATTGAGTCTTGAGGAGGACTTCCCAACTACCAGCCTGACTGGTAATTTATTTTTTTCTGGGTCAGAGGACTGTTTTGGGTCCGAATAATTTAAATCCAGTAGAGTACTGGTCTGGTGGGGGTCATCTCAACCATTGCTGGTTCCCCTCACCATCTCTCTCATGCATCATGATCTTCCTTGGCAAACCCCTTCAATAGTTATGCAACACTTTCCATTTTATTTAGTAATAGAAATAAATACATTACCTTTTATAACGAAAAGGTTCATCAATTCCAACATCCACACATATTCAGTCTGCCCATAGTCTTTTAGCAGGTTATAGTTATATTTACAAGCTCGGGGAAACATGGGATTACATCTGCCATCTGCTCATCAGTCTGTATGTAGTTAAGCCTAACGATTCCTCTCTGTGCAGAATCCTGGATGAAGTGATACCTGTTGTTAATGTGCTTGCTGTGGTCATGAAACAAGGATTCTCAGAGAGTTTGATGCAACTCTGATTATCATAGTGTATGACTGTAGCCTCTAGCTCCTGCCCGAATAGTCCCAAAAGTAACTTTCTCAACCATAGTGCCTCACATGCTGCCAAGCTAG
>SNQJ01S0074459.1:0-19409 GCA_010110895.2 Picea sitchensis
TTTTTTGGTGTTTATTGTTTCTTTTCATAGTTTTAATTTGTTTTCAGTTGATATTAGCTTGTAGTTTGTTCTGTATTCTCTAACCTTTCTTTCCACAGCTGTCATGCCCTGCAAGGCCCAACAGGGCATGTAAGCACCCTTGATTTGCTCACCAGGTGACGAATTGGGTGCGAACACATAGTATAGGATAAATTATTTTCCTTGGATTTGTTCCATATTTATTTTATCTTTTGTCATGACTAACATGTGTTTTGTGCAGGTGCAACATGTAACAGATCATGGCGCTAAATAGCAATGTGATAACAGTGGATATAAGCCATTCACACAATATGGAATTTAGAGCTTAGAGCAATTAGAAACAACACATAATACGCATTATTCATCTGCTATTATGTCGCAAATAAAACCAAGATTTCATCAATCATGTAGAACCCTGTAGGCAGTGTCAAACAGCAGCATAAAAATCAAATAAGAACAAGAGTTGATCTTCCAATATACAAGGGGGTCCCACCTACTAGTATTATATATATCGTTAGCTTATAATAATATGCTTTCGCAATACTTTGTGGGCGAAATCTGCGTTGTGATTTTTATCATCAACAAACTAGTGAATCCACAGGGAAATTTGTTTTCAACATATTTAGAACTCAAAACTCATGGTTTCGAAGACCAATAACAGCAGGTTAAGAAGATATAACCAGGAATATTATGCAACAGGGGGAAGTGAGCGGATTTAATGGAAAAATGACCGGGAATTTGGGAATAACTCATAAAAAATGTTAAGTATGAGGGGGTTTACCACTGTAAGCATAATCATTCAACCGGAATCTTCTCTTTACTTCAAGGAGAACAAATATGGACTTTCTCTTTTAAATTCTCAAATGGATGAAGATATTGAAATCAGAAGCGGGAGATAACCAATTTCTTTAAAAGACAGCAGTAAAAGCAGATAGCAATTTCATGTGCTTTCAAGGGAACATCGTAACAGTTTTGTAAGATTGGTTGTTATTGACCAACAATATCTTACAGGAGTGTCACTGTAGTAGAACTGATCCAACATCTTATTCTTGACCCAAAATCAATTAAAAGATGAAAAAGCAATAAAAATCATAACATAATTAAAATTGCGGAATTTAAAACAGCAAGGATAAAATGACAGAAATGTAAAAGCGGTATGAAATTGTTAAAATCAGAAAGCAGAAATCAAACTACTGTAATGCCGAAATGAAAAACAATGATAGAAAAGAAAGAAGAGCTAGACTACTAATATACAGAAAATTCAAACAGTGTTAGAACTTTTCAAGTTGGTTCCACATAATGTTTCAAGTGAGAACCATTAGTGATGTAGGAAAACAATCGCTCTTGTAAATATTTTAGAATGTACGAATTAGTACCCAGGACAAAAGAGATCTTGAAAGGACCCAGCCATAACACTTGAAACTCTGAGGTAATAATCATCCCTTTAACACATACAATGAGATCATCAATATAAATATGAATATCAATCAATTCGTCAGGAGTTATTTGCATATGTCCTTTAAAAGTGGTACTTGCATTAGGTAAGCCAGAAAGCATACATTCATAAGTCACAGTACCCCAATTAGTGATAAGAGTTTTTTTGTGAGAATCTTACCCTTTTCCCTTGATTTGATTGTGACCAAAAAAACTGTCAAGTAAGGACCTCATATGTGATCTTACAACTTGTTGCAGAATCATTTCCATATTTGGGGGGGAAGGGATTTTTCATAATAGCCTGATTGAATGTGCAAAAATCAATGAAGAATCTAATATGATCAGTGACCTTCGGAATAGATACCAACTTGGAAACCCATTTAGGGTACTTGATCGGAAAGATTATTCTAGCCTTCAAGAAATTTTCCGACTCCCTTTGAATAGTTGCTTTTAATGCCGGGTTAATAGGTTTTTTTTTTTTCCTAACTGGTTCCATGTCTTCCTTGATGGGGATAGCATGTTGTATAATATTAGGATCAAAACCACGAATATCTTCATAAGACCAAGCAAAAACATCTTGAAATCCACCAAGTAGCTTGGAAAACTTCATTGTTTCTTCATCAGAACGTTGGGCACCTATTTTAACATTCTTTGGAGACTCGAGTGTCCCAATGTTCAAGGAGATGGTTTCACCCACCTTACTTTTTGAATCTTCTTCTTTCTTTTTCTCTTTATTGCCTACATCACTAGATAAAAACGAACCTTCTAGGGGAGTCAATCCTTTAGGAATCTTGTTATATTCTATGGATATAGTTTCCTTGGGCTTAAAAGGCTCATTTTGAATGAAAGCACAAATTCTCTCATCGTTAGGGAAGACCTTCCCAGATTCTATATTGTCGGGGATATGTGGACGATATAGAGATTGAAAAGTACAATCAGGTCTATGTGGCAGTATTTTTCGAGTAGAAGAGGCTACAAAAACAACTAACCGATTAGACATTGAGTTCAATTCCCTCTTAACATGAGTGATGTTGAAATAAAATAGGTTCAAGATAAGTGCCCAAATAGTTTGGGTGTATCGTTTCATCAACTTGTTGCTAGGGGATTAAATCTTATGTACAAGGTTCACAACAAGCTCGGAATCCCCAAAAAATGAAAGGTGACCACAACCAATATTATAGGTGTTTTCAATGCCTAATAATAAAGCTTCAAATTTAGTGACATTGTTCGTGCAAGCAAACTCCAACCTATAAGAAAAGTTATGGATTTTTCCTACAGGAGAAATCAAGACAATTCTAGCTCCATTTCCTTCATTTGAGCATAACCATCAAAGTGCATGTGCCACATACCATCATCTACATCAATTTGTTCCAAGGGAATGTTATCCTCCTCAGCAAAGATGGAATACACTCCTAGGTCCTCTTCGATATAGTTTACATTAGGCTGTGGGACACTCTCTATGTAAGGTGAAATCCTTCCCTCTCTAAGAACTATAATGTTTTTACTATTTCTAGGAATGGATAAATGTGTTATGTCGAGTGAGAGATATCAACCCGTTAAATCTTGCCAATCTCTTCCCAAGATGATTGATTAATTTCTTACTAGCATATCAATTACTTGAATACTAAGGGTTGTCCTTATTTAAGGGTGTGTGCACAAAACTAAGGTCACATCTTTAATCTCACCTATGGTCATTTGTTGTAGAATATTATAGGCGAGCATGCTTATGGCATTTTCATTTGTACAAGACAAACCTATCTCTTCCATAATAATCTTCGACATCACACTTGGGCCCAAACCACCATCAATGAGGCAACAATTGGCAATCTTATCCATAATCTTTGCAGAAATATAAAAAGGGGAATTTTTTACAGGGTATCTAAAGTTATGTACACCTACTTTATTTATAGACAAATCCTCTTCATTCACCTCTTTGGAGAGGTTGGATACAACGGAAGCCTTTCCTTCCATGAATTGTTTCAGATGCCTTTGTTGCTCAGGGATGAAAACCATGTCCAGAAGGGTTGCATCTGCTTTGATGTTGGCCAAATAATTTAGGATATTGTATTTGGAAGAGAGGAGAGGGGAAGTTGTTCCTTGACTGTCAAGAACTTAGGAACCTGAACTGTAGCGGTTGGTGATGATGATCTTGGGCTAGAAGAATTATGGGGAGGATCATATTTTCCTTTGGGAGCATAGGATTTGTTCCTAGTATTGATGATCATGACATCCTCTGGCTCTACAAAATCTAGGATAGCGATGGTAGTTTCTGGTCTTTTACCAAATATCTTATCTATGGCACTCTTCCTTACCTCACATGTGGCTTCCTCGTGGTGTTCCTCACAAAATTTACACCAACGTCGAGGCAAGATAGATTTAGGCTGAAAATTATTTTCAATTGGATTCCTAAAGGGGGGTGCAGAAGATGGTGAAGCTTCAGGGGTGAGAGGGGAGACAGTTCCCTTTCTCTCATACACTATCATATGATTATTCATATCTTGTACTAGTTGTAAGAGGGTGGACATGTCTATCTATTTAACTGATTCTCCCTAGGGAAGACCTATTCTTTCAAGTTGTTCTTCATACTCTAAAAAAGTATGCAGAGAGGAACCGAGATTATCAATGGATTTTTCCTCAAGCCTATGACGATAGGGGGAAGGTAATGCATTGTAATAATGCATGAAAGTGGCTTGGTTCTGAGGTTGAATGAGTTCAAGGATTTTATTGTATAACTTAGTGAAACGCAAGTTGAATGACTTGATGGTCTCACCATCCTTATAGGCAATGTTATTGTACTCCCATAACTGCTCAGATGGTATTTTATATTTCCCATAGGTGGATCTGAACCAATAAACTAACTCCTCCCAAGTAGACAGAATATTAGGAGAAAGTTCAAAGAAATCGGCCATAGCCTTTTCTTCCAAGGAATTGACGAATAAGTGCATGCAAGTATCATTTTCATTGGCCCCTATTTTGTGACAAGCATTACAAAATTCCAACAGGTGTTTGTTTGTAGTGACAGTGTTATTTCCCGAAAACCTAGGGAGATGCTCTTTGAAATTAGGAAGTGGACGAGTAGCAGGTGTTATGTTAAGAGGAGAGGACACATGCCATGGTGTGGTTGTGGCGTCTTCTTCAAACTAAAAAATTCCATACTTTTTAATGACTTTGGTGGGATTTGTGGTAGATTGGACAGGGATATGGTGTCTATATAAGATACCAATCACTGACAAAGATGAATACTGAGAGGAGGAAGCACTTCTAGTGCCACCAGAGCCACCACTAGATGTCATCTTGTGGATGATATGTGATGGATAAAAAGACGAATCGAATGAATCAGACAAATTTCTTCTTAGAGCACTTTGTTGGGTTGACAACACAATGTTCCTTCTTCCTATTTCATAAATAGGATTAATTTCAAGTGAGAAGCCTCTTATTCTTATAGAAACATGAGAGTCTAAGGACATTAAAGTAAGGCCAAAACTAAAGAATCAAGAAGGTTACTATTTATTTCTAGGTTGTCTATGTCTATCTTCCCAACGTTATTGGGAACTAATATCTCGTTCAATTGCTTCCCATGAATGATTAAGCTCAGCACGAGTATGGCAGTGTCTAAAATGGTGTTGAACAGATTCAAAGCAATGTTGGTCTGATCTTGAAGACCGGGCTTAATATTGGGATGCCTTGCAACAGGTGTATTCATTAAGAAATAAAACAGTCAAAGAATTAATATCAGAAAAATAGATGTATTTGATGTTAATCAAGCATAAAAATTAACCAGAGAGATATTGAAGTTGATCTCCCCAGTATGGTCACCAACTAAATGTTGAGGAAAAGATATGAAATGATCTTAATCAAACATTTTCAAATCCTTCTTGGCTAAAGCAAGATAGACGGGAATATCACCCTATGTTTATAGCCATCAAAACTAATATCCTAATTCACAAGTATTAATTACAAGTGCTTAGGTTGTTTTTTATGATTAAAAGCTTGCTGAAAAAATATTTTTTTATGTAAATTTCTGAACATATCAAATGTTGAAATAAATATAGAGACAGAAGTAAAAACACCAAGTCAATAATAAACCATATGAGACATAAATAAATCCCTTAGTTCATTCCAATTCATCAAACAATCGTTCATCTTACAAAATTTCCTTGGGAAGTTTTGGACCAAAGTCAAACTTAGACGTCCCCGATGAAACATACAAAAGGACTTCTCACAGAAAATAAAAAAATGAACTTGAAAAGTTGGATCATCTTTCCACAGATTGTTTCCCACTAGACTCTACACAATAGTCTTTGTTAGTCATGAAAACTAATTCACAAATAGGCAAGTCTGCATAGACTATCAAAGATAGATCAGCACCTCTGAAAAACAAGTGTCTGAATGATGTAATTCAGCCCTGAATTTTTTTGTCTACAATAGGAAACTGCTATCATAAAAAAGAATTAGGCTTGTAATGGATTAAGGAATGAATGAAAACTGAATTATCTCAACACAAAACTCAAAGAGAAAACCTTAGTATGCTTCTCCTTCTATGCTCCCCTTGTTCCTCCCTTTCCTTTTGCCTTTAAGCAATTTAGAATTGGTTGAAGTAGTTGAACTACTTCCTTAGTTAAGTTAACTAAAACTCAACCAACGTTTTAGTTAGGGGGAAAAGTAACAAATCATAATAAGGGTTTTAAATAAATAAAAACTAGTAGGTGGGACCCCTTGTGACTCCCCTTTATCTTTTAACAATCATAACACAACTAGTTAATTAAACAAAAACATCTCTCCTTGTGACTCCCATCATATCATTCATGTTTGACAATTTATATCAATGATATTTGAAATTGTTTTCAAAATATATTACTCATATATCCAAAAATAGCATGTTGTCCAAAATTTATGAAGTCAACTGTTCTCAACAATAATAAATAAATAAAAACTTAAAATCCATATTTCCCACTCTGAGATGCAATCCTTCCCTTGTTGATGTTGTCACCTTTTGATCTCTCTGAATTTCCCTTTGCATGTGCTGAGCCTTTAGGCATAATCTCGTTGATCACATGAGAGAAATCATCCCTCAAATGCATCCAGGAGGACATGGATTTATCAAATCCATTGGAGGGTGAGGAAGGGATAGCAGTGGATTTTCCTTTTTCAGGGGCATGGTGGGCCTTGGTTTTCAATCTTTTACTCGCATGGGAAGACTGAACTGGTGAGTGGGCAGGGGCAGCTTGGACAATTTGATTTATAGGAGGGGGAGTAGGTAAGGACAAATTGGTCTAGCCACGATGTTGGGAGACTGTCGGGTGGACAATATATTTCCATCCATCATTTGTGGGAACCTCGGGTTGCAATGAGACATGAGGGGGCACAGAAATAACATGGGCTTGTGGAGCTTGGAAGGGAGGTCTTTCAAGACTAGGTTGGACCACTCCTTGCCCAATCCAATTGAAAAACCTGGCCCGAAATAGCTGGCCTAACTCTTATGAGTCATCTTCAAAGTGAATGGATAATATTGGCCTCCTAGGGCCCCCTGTTCCAATTACCTCTTCCTCGGTTACCTCTTCCATGGATACCTTGGCTGAAAAATCCCATTCTTGTATGCATAATTGATTAGCAAATAGTTTCTTTAACAACCATACATGATGACTCTTTTAAAATATGAAATAAATTTTGGCTCAGCAACATATCAGAATCATGCAATCCAATCCATCCAAATTGTTTAATTGTTGTCAATGAGCAGGGGGTGAACAAAGATTCTGGGATATGCGAGGGGTTTGCATTGAGCAAAAAATGTTAAAATAAAGGGGGGAAAGGACATGGTTACTTCTCACAAACAACAACAATCAACTGAAACGTAAACCAAAGAACACATCACTATAATCCATCCCTCTGATCTTAAATTGTCACAATATAGAGCTCCTCTTAATTGTAATTAAATTTTAGGAACGGGGAGTGAGTAATGAATATGGGAAGGCGAGGGGATTGCAATTAGAGAAAAGTGAAATAATGATAGGGAAAAGAGTGGATATTGTTCATAAGATTATTTAAGTAATCCATAAAACCATTATGTATTCAATGCAACAAACCAACACTAACCAATTATTGTGATCAATTAACAAAAATTGTGTGTATAATTTAACCATTTATGTGTGTTAAACTTGCTCACTGTTCACTTTTAAATCCTTAACACTTTGAATTACATAGTGCCATCATACTCAAGATAATATGCTTTCCAAACAACCTACATAAATAATCTTCTTTCCTTTCATTTCATATTAAAACAAAATTCCAATGAACACATAGTCATTTGCATTAACTTTGTTCAGCATCCAAACCATCAACCATTGTCTACAAATAAATTCTTCAAATCAAACATAGACACGAGCTCTTTAAAAATCGTGCCCGATTACATTCCTTTAATCAATTTAAAATTTAAAATGTAATAAAACCATATTGTTATAAAACCCGTGCCCATCTCTGATACGATGCATGATATCCATAAAACATATACAGTAGACAACCAAGTCGCAAATATCACGGTTTTAAATTACAATAATCTCGATTGGAAATTAAAACACATAGTAACAACAACCATCATTTCAACCTATATCATGTTGTAGGAAACACACAACCCAACTCATAAATCAAAGAGGCATACTCTCCATCAACCATAAAACAATGTTGAGTTAACAATCCGACTATTATAACACAAGAGGAAGCGACTGTATGCCAATTTAATTTCTCGAATCAATCAATTAATCATGATGATTTATAGACTCGACTGTTACAATAAACAATGCAGTGACTAGATGTCAATAATCAAAACCACTGTCAACGTTATTAAGTAGATACGAGACAACAATCAACCGTTGTCGACGATACTCCACCAACTCACAACAATCAACAATATACCCAATAGGATATAACTGGCTCCATTTATTAAAAATGGGATTTGAATAATCAAGATTTCGCTCTATGGACCAACACAGGGAGATTGGAGTCGACCACCAACAGCAGGTGAGAAACTTTTGAGACAATACGGTGGACACACAGTCCATATCACCAATAGCTTCACAGACAGGGTGACAGTTCACGAGATAGGAGAGACTATGAACAGAGGAGCAGTGGCTTCTTATAATAACACTGAGAATACGCAGGGCATAACCCTTGTGTTTTTCCCAATCAACCCGCGTAATGTTGATATAAAAACATATCCACGAAATAACAACCAACCCTAAAGCCAGCATCTTGGCATAATATCCACCCAAACCAATTGTACAGAAACCACAATCATACATGAACCCACAACCAGGTGAAAACGATAGCAGTGACCCATGGTGGTTCAAAATCAAACGCGGAAACCAAATACAACTGGGTATGTTTACAATAACTATGTGGAGACAGCCAGCAAGTCTGGACCGAATTAAACCCTCCAAGAAAAACCCATAAGAAAACAGAGAGCCTTCATGGATTCCACCACAAAGAATCATCAATGAAATCATGACTACAACTATCCAATCCTTTCATTTACAATGAATACACACAACCGACCATTCCAGAGAAATATCACAATTTTACATAGTATCCAGTCTCAAGAAAAGCACAGACCCATACATCATCGATCCAATATCTATTTCATAACCAGAGGAGGGTCATGGATGGTGAAAAAAAGACATACCTGTAACCAAAAATCCTTAAAAACACGAGCTTGGTCGAGCAGTTCTTCCCTTGCTTGGAAATTGGAGCTTAACCACAGCAAAACACAATTGAACAATATCCAAGCTAGGGTGACGGCCAGTGGGAGAGGTATGGAGTGACGTGTAGTAAATGTTCATCGCTTCCATCCTCTACTCATTCAATTCCTTAGTACACGTCAGCCAACCCTCCATTAATCCATTCAATTAATCTATGCATCGAAACTAACATTCGTCACTTGCCAAATGCGCCACCCCATATCACATTTAACCATTTCCAACCATACCATAACGCATATCAATTGTGTTTTCATATAACTCAATAAATCGTATAGCCACTAACTTTGTTAGCTAGGACTAACAACAATCCTTTTAATTTCATTTGCATATAATGTAGCATAGTATAAGATAACTTATTTTTCTTGGATTTGTTCCATATGTATTTTATCTTTTGTCATGACTAACATGTGTTTTGTGCAGGTGCAACATGTAACAGATCATGTCGCTAAATAGAAATGTGATAATAGTGGTTATAAGCCACTCACACAACATGGAATTTAGAGCTTAGAGCAATTAGAAACAACACATAATACGCATTATCCATCTACTATTATGTCGCAAATAAAACAAAGATTTCATCAATCATGTAGAATCTTGTAAGCAGTGTCGAACAGCAGCATAAACATCAAATAAGAACCAGATCTGATCTTCCATTATACAAGGGGGTCCCACCTACTAGTATTATATATATATATATATATATATCGTTAGCTTATAATAATAGGCTTTAGCAATACTTTGTGGGCAAAATCCTCATTGCGATTTTTATCGTCAACAACGTGTTCACCTTGTTGTTGCAAACATATGATGAGATACCTTGAGGGTATGTTGGAATTTGGTCTCTTTTATCTAGAGATCATGACTTCAGACTAATTTTTTATGCATATTCAGATTGGGATGGAAGTGTTTCTGATAGAAAGAGCACTTCAGGATGTTGTTTTTGTCTGGGGTTAGCCATGACTTCATGGCAGAGTAGGAAGCAATATAGTATTTCTCTCAGCACGGAAGAAGCGGAATACATTGTTGGATGTTCCTCCAGTTGTGAATCCATATGGCTTCAAAAGTTGTTGATGGGTCTATTCGATTTGGAGATGGAAGAAACTGTGATTCTATGTGATAACCAGAGTTGCATAAAGATGACGGAGAACCATGTCTTCCATGATAAGTCGAAGAACATAGAAATTCGGTATCACTACATTCATGATATGGTGCAAAGGGGAGTTGCAAAGCTCCAATATGTTCGCACAGATGAGAAAGTTGCATATGTGTTTACTAAGCCTATGTCTCGTGTAAATTTTGAATACTTTTGAGGCAAGCTTGGTATAGTCTGAAATGACCTCCCTCGAAAGGGGGAGTGATATTGATGATACTATGGTATTATGAATAACAGTGGGTAGCTCAGTTAGGATTTTATATCCTAGGGTAATGATCATCCCTCGACAGATCTCGAAGCTGCGATAAGGACGGTCTGTTAGAGTACTTGTGCATGTCTATGCCAGATGTGGTTAGTAGTGGTAGCTCCGTTAGGATTTTTATAATCCTAGGGAATCCTATGATTCCTGTGAAGATCCCGAAGCTCCGGTAAGGATGATCTATCAGATTACCACGTGGTAGCTCCGTTAAGATTTTATATCCTAGGGAATCTTATGAGTTATGGGTTGATCCCTAGGGACTTTCAAAGTACCACAAAATGTTGTTGTTGCACCTGCCTCATTTTGTTGCCATATGTTGATGATGTTGTTATCACAGCCTTGTGTTGTTGATGGTGCTCTAGCCTCATGTTGTTGATGATGTTGTACCAGCCTCGTGCTATTGATGTTGCTATACCAGCCTCATGTTTTTGAGGTTGCTATACTAGCCTCGTGTTGTTGATGTTGGTGTACCAGCCTCGTGTTGGTGATATTATTATTCTAGCTTTATGCTATTGATGTTGATACTTCAATTTCATGTTGAAGATGATGATGATGATGCTACTTCAGCGTTACGCTGAAGATGATGGTGATGTTTCTACTTCAGCTTCACGCTGAAGACATTGATGATGTTGTATCAGTATTGTATTGACTGATGATGTTGTATTAGTGTTATACTAATTGATGTTGATGCAAAGAATAATGATGACGATGTCATTCCATCTCCATGTTGTGAATGATGATGATGATACTATTACAGCTCCATGCTGTGAATGATGATGTTATTGATTATGAGAAAAACTTATGATCATATATAGATGTGTCAGTCATTGTTCCAGATGTTGATGATGTTGTTTCCCTCTCTCTCTCTCTCATGATGATGTTGTAGGATACCCTTCTTGTTAAAGGGGGGTGTTGAAATATTGTAACTGTGAAGTATATTCTAATTATAATTGAGTTATTATTAAATGGACCAATCCCCTTTTGTGGATTGATCATGTCGGGACTTATGTATGACCAAATACCCTATTGTGGATTGGTCAAACCCTATTTAATTGATGATAATTGAGAAGTTGGCCCCTAGGGCTAATTAAAGTGGTTTTAGCCACTAGTTGAAGAAGTCAGCCTAACATGGTGAAGAGACACAACCCTAGCGCTCCTCAGCTAGTATAAATAAGAGAGGATAGCTCCTCATTCTCTCACTCACTCAAGTCACTCATCTAGTGCGCAAGTTTGAAGGAAGCTACAGTTGTCGGAAGAAGAAGAAGAGAGAGCGGCGCATTGCTCAGTGTTGGATATTCTCTAGTTTTTGGTTTATTATCTTGGCATTGTATTGGCAATCTATATTAAGGAATTTTTTGTTGGGTTTTCTCCCCCATGAGGGTTTCCCAGGATAGATTTTGTGTACCTTGTGATTGTGTTACTTTCAGTGATCCTGCTTATGTTATTGTTATCTAGTAAATTGAAAAGAACTTAATAGCAACTCTAAATTTAACATAGACCACACCACAAACAATGGGTTTGGAACCCTCCACTTGTGGAATAATCCACAAGCCACATGGGTAGGGAGGGGGAGGGGAGGCAAGGGGTTGGGTGGGCGTAAGGGTGGGAAAGGAGGGAGGGGCGATTATGGAAATTACCCTCCAGTGATTTTTTTTTTCTTTTAAACTTTATTTTTTAATTTGGTTTTGTTAATTTTCTTTTTCCAATTTTGTTTTTTCAATGTGTTAGAAAAAAAAAAATTAAAACATGTTTTTTAATTTATTTCCTAAAACAATGTTTTTTTCCTTTAAAAAAAATAGAAAAAAGTGTTTTTTTCTTTAAAAAAAAAAATTCTCTACGGAGTTTCTTTCCAAATTATTTTTTATGTAAATTTTAAAAAAATAATAAATAAAATACCACTTTTTATTTAAAAATGGTGCTACTGGAAGAATCACTTTTCAATTTGAGGGTCTTAATTAATTAATAAATAAAATATCACTTTTCAACAACGTACCAACAAAACCCTAACTACCGGCCCTTTCGGAAACACCTGCGAAGCAGATGAAGTCTCACTCGAGGTAGAGGAAGGGGGTTGCAGGACTCAGGTTTCTACAACCGAGCTGAGACACAAATCTGTGATTACAACACTTGACATAGCACTTAGCCAATAACATGCATTAGTTCTTGAACTTTATCCACATCGCAGGTTAAACCCTTATTACATATTAGTGCAGTAGTAATCAAGATTAAGCACATCCAATCATTTAGCACATAGCATCAGCTCATATCTAGCATTCATCCACATCATTAAGCACTAAGAAACAACATCATATGCATTCATTATATGTTATATAACCTGCACTAAGAAAATAATCATATAAACAACATCGCACAAAGCACATCAACACAAGATATATGTGGTTCACCTCAGTGTGGAGCTATTTCCACCAACTCTTCTTCTTATTTATTATTCTTTGATATCCTTACATTCGTCGATTCTTGTGCACAAATCCACAGAGATCAGCTTCACACTGGACAGGTGATCTGCGCACAGTGCACTAGATCCACCTTCCTCAAAATCAAGTCAAGGCACAGAGCCAACTCCTTGATAGAACAAAGACTTACACAGTATGTCTGCACAAAGCCTCTTACAAGCACTTTCACTTATCTCTGCAAGTCTCAACACATAGTATGCACAAAAGCCAACGATTTCTCTTTGCACTTAGCAACATTTACATATTCTTGCACGAAGCCAACTTAGACAGGTTAGCACCTAGACACACTTACAACTTCTTGCACTAACCTGATCACAAGTAACTAGTTCTTACATCGCTTAGCTATCTATTTATACATTGCAAAAAGGCATAAACATGGGTAAACCCATGGGTCGACATCCCATACCCATTGCATAAACCCTAAAAATCCCAAAAATCCTGCAAAACAAGTGAGATCTGCAAAACAAGTGAGATCCCGCGATCTCAACTTCACCTCGGTGCTCCATCTTTGACCAGCATGTCGATGTCCCAAAAACACGACCAATGTTTCCTCAAAACTTAGTTGAGTGCCAACAGGCCCCCAACACTTACATGTGACTCATCCTGAGTCACTCAGATCTGGGCAACACTGCTTCGAATGCCTCGATCTTAGCTCAAGTTGCCTTGACTTGTTGCTTCACCAGAGCCTCCTACTCGGCGAACTTCTGAATTACTTGCTCGGTGACAGGACCTTCCAGGAATTGTTCCACTGTTGTAACTACTTGTTCCAGCTGTGAGCCTTGTCCTTCAATCTCTTCAAAAAGAAAGCAAGCTTCGTCCTGCACCAGTTGGAGCCTCTGTGTAACCTCCATAACTTTTCTCTGGATGGCAGTGACCTGTTGTTGGACTCCGCATTGTTCCTGCAACCTCTTCATCCTCTCAACGACAGTAAGCAGCTTCATCTATGCCTATACAGTGGATGCATGTTGCTTCACCTCTTGGAGCTTTGCTTCCAATTTCCTCAGCTCTAGATCTTTTGCAAGGCGCTCATAGTTTTGTGCACTTCGATCACTTAATTGTTTACACTCTGAGACCAATGCCCTGATTCTTTCTACTACATTCCTGGAAGCTTCTTCCCTCTGATCGTGCACTTCTTATGGAGTGCTAGGTACTGCTTGGAGTTCTAACTCCATTACTCTTGCTTGAAGTTGTTGAATGGCTTCAGCGATCTTCCCTACTTGCATCTAAGTTGACTCTGGTTCCTCATGTGCCAAGCCCGGCACAGAGCGAAGTGCTCTAGTCACTGCCTCTTTGATGTCAGTCTTCTCTGCAAGCAGTTGGTCTTTTTCTTTATGCATCCTCTCTTTATCTTCCTCGAACATCTCCCTAATTTCATCTTTCTCTTGATGTGCAACTCGAAGTTTCTCTAAGGCCTCCTCCTTTTCTTTCTTCAGGGCCTCTGTGGCCTGCTCCTTTTCTTCTTGGACTTGACAGAGTCGAGCCTCAATTGCATCTTCTAGCCTTCATAATGAAATATCCTTGATCTCGTTGATCAAGATATTTCCTACTAATATAATGTTATGTCTTGTAGATCTGATACACTCTCGGTTTCTAGATGTGTTTCGGTTGTGTGTTTGAGATATTTATGGTTATTGCAAGTGCATGTTGTGTATTTATGGTTTAAACAGTATTATATAGGATGCATGCGGAAGTAAAGAACATCAACTGCCCAATAACATGTATTATTCAACTCAAGCATGGAAATACAATAACATACTAGAAATATAGAGTATAATCGTCAGCTAGATCTCATGGATCGTCACTAGAATAGAAGAAAATAGAATAAAAATACTCATGATCAGAAGATGAAGGTAGATCTGATGCATGCATGGATAGATCAGAAAAAATATTCCATTCTGGAGAGGTATGGTAACCACTACCAGCTGGAAAACTCGTCCGGAAGGATAGACCATCAGAATGAGCTGGAAAATTATCCAATAGAGGCACCCTGGCCTCTAGACTGAAATGGATGAGTGTCGGATGTCAGATATAGTCTCTAAGGCACTGGATCTGGACCCCTGGGGAGTTTGCGCACCTCCTGGGACACTAGATGCACCCCAAATGATTCCACCAATAGAATATGTTGCTATAAGACTCAAAGCGATCATCTCGCCAAATGCAAAACTGGGCCAGAAGGGTTTCCCTGGATCTATCCTAATGCTCCATCTGCAACCTCAAATGTCCTGCTAGAATGGTTGCGCCCTAAATGGTTGGATGATGCACCCTACAAGATTCCACCATTAGAATCTAATGGAAACTGTCTCAATCTGAGTGCCCTGGTTGGATCTCAACTGGGTCAGAGGGAAACTGCAATCTGAGCTCGAACCTCATGCAGCTCCACAAACCCTCAATTTGACTTGCACCCTCACTGGCTGAGTTGCGCACTCTACACTAGATACTCTTGAATAGCACAGTGAAATACATGGATGGTATCTCCGATGGGCTAGGGTGTGTCTCTCAACACTGAAATTGATCAATGGTGGTGGTTTCCTCCATAAATCCACAAAATAGTAAAGTTGACTCTCTTCCTCCTCTGGGAACTCTCAACATCAAATCATAACAATGCATAATGAGGAATTAGGTCAAATTCCTCCCTTTATACCATTCCCAATCTAACTCACCATTGACCTCACTTAAGCTAGGCGTTTTTCCTCCTAAGGTGAATAATTAATAAATTAAGTCCCCCTTTAGCACCTTTTCATTCTAATTCTTCGTTGACTTAGGCTTAAGTGACTTTTCCTAAGTATTTTGGCTTAATTCATCATTTAGCCATCAATTCCTCCTTATTTCTCCATCTTGTTCCATGTTTGTGCCTGACTATAGTCTACGGGAACACATAGACTACTAAGTCACTCCCTGCTAGCCTACTCTTGGGAACAGGACATCACAGTCCTCCCTTCCCGAGATTGCTTGTCCTTAAGCAACATCAATCCTGGGTGTTGTAAGATATTCTCTCCCTCCCATGTGGCATCCTCCATTGGAAGACCCCTCCATCTAACTAAGAACTCCCTGATGATCCTTCTCCTCAATATGCACTCTCTCTGCTTTAGTACCTCCTTTGGCACTAGCTCCAACTGACCCTCCTCATCCAAGGGTGGAAACTCCTCTGAAATGATAACCTGTTGTCCCACTGCCTTTTTAAGGCAAGAGACGTGAAAGACGTTATGAATCTTACTACCTTCCAGTAGCTCTAGCCCATATGCCACCTCGCCTATCCTCCTGATGACTCTGTATGGCCTGTAGAACTTTGGCTTCAACTTCTCTGCTCTACTCCTCTTCAAGGAGGACTGTATGTATGGTTGTAATCATAGAAAAAACAAATCCCCTACCTCAAAATTGCGCTCAAATCTATGTCGATACTCATATATCTTCTGTTGGTTATGAGTTGACTGCAAGTTCTCCCTTACTAATTGAAGAATCTTCTGACTCTCCACCCATTCCTTGGCCCCTGGGACCTTGTTGTCCTAAAACACAGTCTCCATAAAGGAGGGTGCATCGTATCCATACAATGCCCTGAACGGTGACATCCTGATAGACATATGGTAAGTTGTGTTGTAGCAATACTCACCCATATGTAACCATATCACCCAAGTGCACTACTGCCCCCCCCACATAGTTCCTCAGATACCCCTCCACCCATTTGTTGAGATCTATGTATGCCCATCTGTCTATGGGTGGTAGTTGGTACTTGTGGCTAGCTTTGTTCCTATCAACCTGAAAAGCTCCTGCCAAAATGTGTTAATGATGCACCCATCTCTATCACTAACTATCTGCCTAGGTAACCCGTGAAACCGGAATACCTCCCTAAAAAACAACTCTGCTACATATATGGCCTTGTAGTCTGTGGGTATGGCGAAGAAATGTGAAAATTTGGTCAATCTTTCGACCACCACAAATATACAGTCCTTGCCCTGCACTCTAGGAAGGCTTGTAGCGAAATCCATGGAAATGCTCTCCCATTTTTGCTCTGGAATGGGTAGAGGTTGTAACAGCCCTGCGGGGTGTGCCTGCACGGACTTGTTTTGCTGACAAGTTGTGCACTCTCGTACGTGTTTTAGCACATCATCCTTGAGACCCTTCCATGATAATCTCTCCCTAATCTGCCTATATGTTTTGAAGTACCCCTCATGCCCTATTGTAGGTGAATCATGACACACCTTCATAATTTTTCCGCTCAAGGTGGATTCTGGAACCAAGTAGATTCGATCCTTGTAGAAAATGACATCATCAAGAACATGGTATCTATCATCAATCACTTGTTCTTCCATCACCTCACAATCAAATACTGACTCATACTGACCCAGAAGCTCTCTGATCTGTGGGTGGTAATTCTCCCTACCCTCGGAATCCTTCTGCATGGTGATCAAACACTCTGTTGCATAAGCCACGTCTCTGTGACGAAAGATCCAATCCATCCTCTTTGTCGATACTGCTAGAGGTGCTCCTGTAGACATGCCCCTTAGCACAACTCATGATCCACTGGCATCTCTTAAGCTCATGATCAACGTCTGATAGTTGAACCCAATCTCTCCCAATTAATATAACCATTGTACCCCTAACACAGCATCATTATCTGATAGGTCAACTACATAGAAGGTGTATGTCAAGGTGTAGTTGCCTAGTTTGACCTCTAGGTCGGGGATCATGTCAAAACATGTCATCATGTATCCATCATCCACTACCACATGGAATCCCTCAAACTCCTCTATGTGTAACCCCTTCCTGGATACTAAGGACACATCTATGAAGTTATGGGTGGCCCCACCATCAACTAAAGTTGTCATGTGTTTCCCCTGTACAAGGCCCTTGAGCCTGAGAGTGTTGTACATGGGTACTCCTGAAAGGGTGGCTATGGTTTCCCCTTTCACCTCTCTATGAGGTTTTGCCTCCTCCTTGGGTTGTGCCCTTGCTAGTTTCTGAGATTTCTTCGGCTACTTCTCTAGCTCATGAGTGGTATTAGTATCTGAATCATTATCTTTCTATGCCTCAATATCCTCATCCTCCTCCTCACTGCATATTTCCACTTTGATGTAGTGGATCTGTCCTTTTCCCATGCATCCATGCCATGGGACCCAAGGGTCTCTGCAGGAGAAGCAAAGTTTCTTCCTCATCAACTCTCGTCATGTATCATCATCAAATTTGGACTTGCCCTTCCATTCCCTTTGAGGATTCTTTTGATCCTTGTCTCTCTGTGGTACAAAGGGTTTGGTGAAGGGTTTAGTTTTTGGCACTGAATCTGCCAAATCTCTAGTGCGTCGGATGGAATCCTGCAAGGTATTAGGTCAGTAAGACTTCACCCATCCTCTCAAGGGTTTTATAACTTGAAAATAATGGAGAATGCGCTAGTTGTAAGCGCCAGTTATAAGCATCAGTTGTGAGAGTCAATTCTGAGAGTCAGTTGTAGGCGTGTTAAGAGTCAGTTCTTAGTTAAGAGTCCAGTCGTCTTTGGTTTGCATGTAACTGAATCAGGAGAGTCTTTTCCTATATAAAGATGTAATCCATCTTCATTAATGAATAAGAAGTGAGCGTAGCCTCACCGTGTTGTTTTTCTCTCGTATATTTTATCTTGGTATCAGAGCCTGAGGGAGGAGAGAGGCGCATGACTACAGGACTGTGATTCATTCCTTTGCATGATGCATGGAGAGGCGTGTGACAGAGACAGATAGTTGTTGCATAGAGAGGCATGTGAATTGAGTCTGTTGCCCAGGTTCAATCGCTGCTTGTTGTGGAAGATCGTTGTGTAGGTTACTGTGGAGATCGGTGCTGAAGGAGGTCTCTGCTACTGGATATTCACTGCACGAGAGGACTGTTGAGCGCTGCCTGTTGAACCTGGAGCGGGCATGGAGTATCTGGTCTGCGCCTTTGAGCAGTGATCGTTGGGAATCGTTGCATGCATAATCATTGCATGCATGCTATCATAATCATTCCAATTTTCCATATCCAATGCATGCGCTGGAAGTCCTATCCATTCTCACATTTGGAAAGCGTGAGGTATAAATTTTTTAAAGATCAAAGTTTTTAAAAATCATATGTGGAGGATTGAAGTTTATTAAAGTGGATATTTTTTTTTTAAATAAGAAAGGTGAAGTTTATTTTGGAGGTTATTATTTTAAAGAGAATTTTTTATTCATAGTGGATATATTTTATAAAGAGGTGAAGAGGGAGTTATAAGTTTTTTTTTTAAAAGTGGAGATTTTGGATATTAAGGTGGATGCATGCATGATTTAAGTTGACAATAGAAATATAGTTGGATCAGTGGATTCGAAAGGAAGAGCGACGGA
>SNQJ01S0074460.1:0-10266 GCA_010110895.2 Picea sitchensis
AGGGTTCACCTTTGGCCTACGTCCCCCTATGGCTTCACAACAAACTAGAATAGAGACTACAACTTCATGCATCAATTTATGATTATGATAGTTCTTAGAAACCACTGCCAACTTCACAAATATCAGAGGATGACTATCCAAAAGTTATAGACTTAGCATTCCAACCACAATGCTTGGCTCGATTCTTGTAGTCTGGGATGAGACAAGGTCAATAAAATTTACTTGCCTAGATGTACCCTTTGCCAACACTTTTAATGAGGAGCCTATATCCCTATCAAAACCATTAATCATACCAAAAATCTTCACACCCCCATTGATATCCAACACTTTTGCTAAGGATGGAGTCTTGGACCAAGGCCCTCCTACTTAACATTCCTTGGATATCCTAAGGATGTCCCAACAAGACTATTCCTACTAGGCTTATCCATCCCTAGACCACCATTGACAAAGATTGAAGAACCTTCATCTAAATCAATCTCCAAGTCTAAACATAAGTCAATTTCAAGGTCTTAACATATCTAACAACCTTCTAGCAAAATTAACTTCAAATCTCCTTTCAATTTTAAATTAATCATATTGATATATAATTAACAAAATTCTTGGATTCATTATGAGAGTACCTACCCTAGGGAATTGAACGAATATAGATTTTCTCAACCCTCACTCCACTCTTCTCACAATCCTTCACTAGACTTCTTTTCCAAACTCACTCGACTTATTTTCCAAACCTTGAATCAATTTTTCTTCCATTGATTTTTTTGTGGCTAATAAGATTACAATTATTTTTAGGCATTGAGCTCAATTCTCTTACCTTAATTTCCTTGATGAGTTTAAGTGACCGAGTGTTAGACCTCCTAGGAATTTTTGTGGCCAATAAAATCAGTATTATCTTTAGGCATTGAGCTCAGTTTTCTTACTTTAATTTCCTTATGATTTTAAGTGACAACGTTCAACTTCCTAGGAGTTCCATTAGTTCACTCAAAAGTTGAAATTACTAAAGAATTTTTGAGCATAACTAACCTTTTCATTAACATAGACATTGATAAGATTTGTAAATGCGCGACAAATAAGTTTACACAAACTTAACTCGATTGCAGATTTTGTCCATCCGGGTGACATGGAGCAAAGTCAATTGTCGACTTCCATTGACTTTTCTCCTTGCCCGTTGGAAGGATGGAATTTGCAATTGAGATAAGGAGATTATGTCTATCCAAGAGACATGGAGCAAAGTCAACCATTATTGACTTTCATTGACTTTACTCCATGCCCATTGGGCATGGACAAAATCTGCAATTGAAATAAGGATTGTCAATAAATTCCAACTAAGGCATCTTCCTAGTTTTTTTCCATTCAAAACCACGGTTAGCTGAGAATGGTTGACATACCATACAACAAAAGCACAAATATTTGGGGAAATATTAGATTCAATAACACTTGTGACCACTTCTCATTCATTAAATTAATTCATAAGGCATGTGTGTGCTTGTACGTTTCATGCACTCAACACGGTTAATACATGATGGGAATATTTGCATCTACAAGAATTTGAATGGATCGAGAACTTTGCCTTACACATGGAGGAATGCTCTAGAAAAAAAAATGCATTAATGATCTAGGTGAAAGAATTAACAGTAAAATCTCAAAAAAAATTGTTTATAATTCAAATAACTTTAACAGTAAAATAAAAAAAAACTATTTACAATTAAAAAATAACTTTATGGGAGATGTCTACTTTATAAATATATATAACAATAATTTATAATTAGGTTTAACTTTAGAGTTTTTGTTTCATGGTAACGGATTCTAATCTAAAACTGCTTGCTTGTTTCATGGTCATGGAGTATAACCTAAAATTGCTTTTACTTGACTAAGAACTTGTTTTTCTTAGATGTAAAGAAACCTATTAATGGTCCAAGACCCATAAGCATTTGGCAGGACTTAAAGTTTGCACCCTTACAGACCACCGTTTACAGATAACAATCAATGATGGTTATCCCACTATTAATTGACAAATTGAATTATGATAAGTTTTTCCATTATGTATAAATAATTGTCATATATAACCGAGCTTAAACAAATCATTCTGCAACATCTTCCATCCATCAATGAAATTTGGTGAAAGAGATAAACAATCGAGAGATGAGGAAATACCCATTATTGAATCTTTCGTCTATTTTATTTGCAATCTTTAAGGTAATTATGTACATAGTAATCTCCAATGTAATATATACAGTAATTTTGCAACTAGACACAATAATCTTTAATGTAGTATTCATTGTATTGTATTGTCACCATTAAAGCAAAGAGCGTAAGTATGAGAAGGACCATGACGAAGAAATAGAACCAGAGGAGTCGCACTACTATATAAAACAAGGAATATGAACACGTGTTGTACGGATTGGACAAATTCTAGATCAGATTTTGTGAACCAAGCTATCGATAGGGTTTGATCATAGGTTATGCATCACGAGCATCTAGGTTGAAACATGTGAAATAAAATTAAAAATTAAAAAATCAAAGTCTTGATCAACAAAAGTCTAGAAAAGCATGGGCAAGGTGAAAACACGTGACATAAAATTTGGAAAAAAAAAACAGAGACTAATCTATTACTTTAATTTTGATAGTTAAACATTTTTATTGTTTTTAATTCGCATTCAAATATTTTTATTATCCTTCATGTAGAATATAATATGAGAAGAAACTTCTTTCAATTGAATATATTTTACCTCCCCAACCTATTTTTGGAACTTTCCAATTGAAAAATATATTTTTGGAATATATCTGACAAGAAACTTCTTCAATTGAATACATCTTACCTCCCCAACCTATTTTTGGAATTTTCCAATTAAAAAATATATTTTTAGTTTGATTTGCACTTTGTTGAATTAAGAGATCGGGTTTAGTTTTCATAGTTACAACGAATTATTATTATCTTTTCTACTTTCTACTATAAGGTCTTTTATTAGAAGGGTGTGGAGACCCTCGCCCAAGTCCTTAAGGAAATCGAATTTGGGGTTGCTCTGACATTCAAGTTGGGCAAGTGGGCATCTCGGGCGTGCAAACGTGTCAAGGGGCTTGCCCAAGTGTGAAATGACCAAGAGACCGGGTCCCACTGGCATGAGGGGTGCACCAAGGTTGGGCGCGTCGGTCCCAAGGGGCACGATGGTTGATGAGTGCATGGGTTTGTTTGGGTGACCAGATCTGCTAAGGGGAATGGTGATTCATTTGGGTGACCTAGTTCGCGAAGGGGTGTGACGATTAATTTGGACACATGGGTTCGTGAAGGGGTGTGACACCCTCAAAGGATGCGACGGTTCACGATGGTTACCTTTGGAGTCCCTATAAGAGAACAATAACACACAACCAAGGAAGGCAGATTTGAAGACAAGGAAAGCAAGAAGAGCTCTGTGGTTTTGAGGCAGGGTTAGACGAAGAGGGGCAAGCTCCCTTAAGGAGCCAAGTCACTCCACATGTGAGGACTTGTGCTGCATTGAGGTGGATTCGATGGACAGAGTTGGGCGAGCTTCTTTTGGGTTGACTTTTGGGGAAGTCTGGAAACACAGGTCTGTTGGAGGCATGGGTGAAGCAAAACCAAAATCTGTGAAGTTTGTGGAAATGAAGAGACAACAATCTACGGTCGATGGCACGTCTAAGGTGCACCGCAGGAGGTTGCGGAGACAATTGCGACAAAGAGTCTTGGTGACGAATCTATGTATGCGCGTCTTGGTGAGGTGAGGCGAGTTGTTTGACTCTGCCCGGGTTGTAAAATGAGTTCTGCCTAGGTTGTAAAGCGAGTCGGTAGTGCTCATTTTGTATCTATTCCACAATAACAAAGACTTAGTCGGGTGTTAGGCACAATTATTTTCGCCCCGCACTGTATTTGTGTATGTCTTTCGTTTGTTCCACTGTTGTTCTCTTGGTTTCTCACGGATGTATGCTTATATATGACTAAGTGTTAAACGATTAAAAATTGTCTAAGTATACAAGAGTTGCACTAGATTAGGAGTGTGACTTGTCAGTAACCTAGAACAGACTATGGATAAGCTCTAGGTCTAGATTAGGAGTGTGACTCGTCAGTAACCTAGAACAGACTATGGATAAGCTCTAGGTGAAAAGGCATAGTCCAGACAAAGTATTCTTGGTGTTACCAAGGAGACTAAGTGAGAAAAGTCGTCGTGTCGAACGGCCTCAAAAATTACACAAAGATTCAATTAGGCACACTGTGGGAAGGTGACAACTACCTGATTGATTAATTTGGTAAGTGACATGTTATTGAATTCCTTATCAGTATATCATTATAATGAGATTTTCCCCAAAACAGTATGAGGAGACCAAGCTCAAGTCTCATGGATGCCATGGCACAGAGGTATTTGGAAGGAAAATTCCCGGGTAGCCCAAGCCAATAAAACAAAAGCCAAAAATTCTTCGAAGCAGCAGAAATTGACTTTGCAGCTTGTGCGTGTCCAGTCCGATTTCGCGAAGGCACAATCGATTTGGGACGGGTCACGGTCGAGATTTGAAAAGAAAAAACTACGATAATCAAACTTTCAAATTTGTACAGGAGGTATGGTAAAAACACCTCATCCAATTTTATAAACATAATTTTGTTTGAAGTTACGTAAAATTCGCCTTCTTTTTAGGGTTCTAGAATAAACACGCAGGCCATGTGTGATACAGTAACAGAAGTAAAAAAGGTGAAATCGAGAAGAATAAATAAGCCTTGCCAGGATGAACTTTGAAAAAAGAAAGAAGAGTTTGACCAAAACTTCCTTCATTTATCCAATCCAGAAAATATTTCTTATTGTCTTTCTTTACCTTCCTCTTCTGCTAGATTAACGTGCCATGTACAGATACAGTGAATACAGGTTAAAAAGCATTGAAGTTGGCGGGAATAAATAAGCATGCCGCGACAACCTTCACAGAAGCTGTTGGATAATAATTTATTTGAGTTTAACAATTCCAGGAAATATGTTATAATTTGTGTTTCTGAGAATGCTCGTTGATTTTTTTGACAACTTTATTTTTTAAAATATATAACCAAGCTAATCACCAGTTTTCCTTCCAGAGTATTAGTTGGACTTCTTTTTAATAGTGGCTTATTCTGGTATTTTTTTTTTAAATATCTAAATAAAATATTTAGAGACATTGTTGGTTGATTGAAAGGATTTTTCATTTTTATATATTAGTTGCGTGAGGGAAATGATTTTTCATTTAAGGAGGTTTGGAACCNAGAAAAAACTACGATAATCAAACTTTCAAATTTGTACAGGAGGTATGGTAAAAACACCTCATCCAATTTTATAAACATAATTTTGTTTGAAGTTACGTAAAATTCGCCTTCTTTTTAGGGTTCTAGAATAAACACGCAGGCCATGTGTGATACAGTAACAGAAGTAAAAAAGGTGAAATCGAGAAGAATAAATAAGCCTTGCCAGGATGAACTTTGAAAAAAGAAAGAAGAGTTTGACCAAAACTTCCTTCATTTATCCAATCCAGAAAATATTTCTTATTGTCTTTCTTTACCTTCCTCTTCTGCTAGATTAACGTGCCATGTACAGATACAGTGAATACAGGTTAAAAAGCATTGAAGTTGGCGGGAATAAATAAGCATGCCGCGACAACCTTCACAGAAGCTGTTGGATAATAATTTATTTGAGTTTAACAATTCCAGGAAATATGTTATAATTTGTGTTTCTGAGAATGCTCGTTGATTTTTTTGACAACTTTATTTTTTAAAATATATAACCAAGCTAATCACCAGTTTTCCTTCCAGAGTATTAGTTGGACTTCTTTTTAATAGTGGCTTATTCTGGTATTTTTTTTTTAAATATCTAAATAAAATATTTAGAGACATTGTTGGTTGATTGAAAGGATTTTTCATTTTTATATATTAGTTGCGTGAGGGAAATGATTTTTCATTTAAGGAGGTTTGGAACCTTCATGTAAAAAAAAATTGAGGAAAGGTTTTCAACTAGAGAGATTTGATCTTTATGAACTCATGATAAATTTTGGTTTTCACCAATAGAGATTTGATCCCTTCATGCTCATGATAAATCCAAGTTAAGATGAATTTATGATGGTTCTTTATATATATACATGTCAATTCCATGTTAAGTATTAAAGGAATTACACATTCTCTCATTCCACTCAATTACTTTCTCTCTCTATATAACAATGACCTAAAAATATTTTATTTATGGTATTCATTGATTTTTCTTTTTGTTATTAATATTTTTTTAAATGGCATGTGTCAATTCCATACACATTTCCTTCATCCTCGATAAAACCTTTCAAATGTATTTTTATGTGTTTAAATAGAGCGTGAGTGGGCCTAATGGTTAACAATACGTGTTTCCTCGTGAGAGGTCACAAGTTCAAATCCACAGGGGGTTAGGGTATGTATACCTTTGTAGACTTTTCCAGTCAAATCGTAGACTTTACGAATCAAATTGCTCGAGCATGAAGTCTCATACACCAATTTGGTGTCACATTATTATTATTATAAGTTTAATGTCAAATGTTATATTAATAATATAATATATTCTCAATGTTAAGGATTATTGTATGTTAGCAACAATCATATTAATAATATTAATGTGTCTATGTAAGTTGAGTGATGTATATTTAATACATTGATAATGTTTTTTTTTATAATATGTATTAAATATAAACCTATCGACATATACAAACACATAATTATTAATGAGATTGTTGTTAATCATATAAACACATAAAAATATAAGTCTCAAAATATAACCTAGGTGGGGAGAATAACACTCTATCCCACAACTACATGAGATCCAATTGACATATATAATTTATGTTTTTTTTTATATAGAATTGGGAAATATATTTATTCAAAGTTTCTATAAGAAATCTCACAGAGGATATGATTACAGAGGCCAAAAACCGGGCTATACTATATTATCAAAATCAGGGTGTATTATATCTATATTGGCATGCAAACCAATTATTATCTTCATATCAAAATGAGATTCAAAGTAGCTTCTTCTATACAACCTATAAAAAACGCCTAAGAACAAAATACAAAAACATAACATCTGAGAATTACATATTTGATGGGTCTTTCCTGTCAATACTCTTTAGCTGGCCCTAGGGGCGAGTTCAAATCATGAACCATTCTTTGAGGGCTGGGGGAGGAAGTTGCATCTGAAATTACTGTGGTGATGGGGAAACTGGTTGGCTATGCAACTTTTCTACCTCAGACTTGATAGCCGCGACCTCGCCCTATAATTGTTGTTGTCCTTGTATCTACTCCACTAATAATTCCATTGTGGTAAGCATCTGAGCTGACAAATTGTTCATCCGTATGTGGAGAGCTTGGACCAAATTTTCCAGTGCTACCTGCTCTTCCTCTTGTAGCTATCGATGCCAATGCATGATTCTAGTTCTCTTGTTAGCCATGGCCATAAAACCTGTGCCCACAACTCCTCCTCTGTCTACAAACTCGACCTGAGACAAAGTTGGGTTCTCTAGTGATCCCAATTTCCAATTCTGGAGTGATGTTTCTTACTGAGTGCAAACCATTGTGATTTTCTCGTCTGGCTTATGGGACCCTTTTAAGTTATCCCTCCCGTGTGCAAATTTTTAATTACCGCTACCAGAGTCATGAAGCATATTAGCCTTCAAATCCATTACACATATGATCCTCCCACACATTTTAAACGATCGACTCAGGACATAAGTACCATCATTACGACGAGTGGGTGATGAAGCAAAGGATAGGAGTGACGCACAAAGAGAAAGGGGAAGTACAGGATCTAGGCGGCCGGGAGCAATCCAGACCAGGTAGAAGAGCAAAGCCGGAGAAGAAAAGATAGAGCACACGCGAGACCAAGGGGGGAGGGAAAAAACAAAGGTGGGGGGAGAAGAATCTGGAGAGGCTACCTCATGTGTGCATCCAGGAGCACAACGTGCTCGAATAGTGGATCCCCCACGTCAAATCCAGGCTCCTAGCTGACCTGGAGGGAGAGTGATGAGGCCAAAACAATCCACAAGAAAAGGGTTAAGGTAAGGGTCCCCTATGGAACCCACAAACTGAAGGGGAACCATGCACAAAATCAAGGAATTGGTTGAAGAGAAGTCTGTCCATTTACCTGGAGAGCACCCATTTCATTGTGGATAGCTTGATTGGCTTGGAAATCCGCATTGGCACTGTTGTGAAAAAGAACATAGAGGGGTTTGAATGAGTGGAAAGCTTCCAACTCTTTATGGATTCTTGTGAATATGTTTATGAGTTTCATGTCTGGTGGCAAAGTATTCTTCCTGACATGGTTTATGAGCCCTTTCGAATCCCCTAAGCTTGAAATAGAGTCCAAGCCATGTTGCCGAGCTAGAAGAAATTGCCACTACATCCTATTCAATGGTCCTCACCAACTATCAACTTCGTGTCTCTCCCGATTTTCCACACAACCCAATGACCAAGAATATCATAAACTTTAACCAGTCCTTTCTAGACGTTGGAATCCCCTTTAAAATATTTTCTCTCTTGTCTTAACCAAGCCTCAACTTCTTTGTTTTCAAGATACTTTTCCTTCATCACTTTTCCCCATAGTCATTTGTTTAACAACATCCTCCATAGAATTTTGGTTGCCAATGCTTGGCTGAACACATACAGGTTCTTCAAACCCCATCCACCTAGTTACCTAGGTCTAGCTATCCTATCCCATTTGACCAATGGAATAAATTCCTCAACTCTTCTTCCTGTCACATAAACTCGTAGCATTTTTTTCTCATATGATCCAAGATGTCTTTGGGTACATGTGCTATGGATAACCAATAAGCAAGAATAACATATTTTACCAATACTAGTCTTCCTCCCCAAGAAAGCCACCTATTACACCAACAAGTAATTCTGCCTTCCATTTTCTTTATTAGCCAAGTCCAATCATCATTTTTATAATAGTTATGTTTTATATGAAAACCTAAATACTTGACACTTGCATCTAGGGGCTCAATCTTCACAAGAAATGGTTTCTCTAGTCTCCTTAGGAAAACATCACTCCCACCATTTTCTGAAATAGAAGATTTATTCACATTGATTTCCATCCCTATTACTTTGCAAAATAAATCTAACATAGTTTTTAAGTAACTTCGTTCCCTCAAATTTCCCATACCAAAAAGTTAAATGTCGTCTAAATACAACAAGTGGGTTACCTCAATGGGTTATGTAACTTGTATACCTATGAAGAATCTATTTTTATTTGCTTCAACTATTACTCTGTTGAGCCCTTCTACTACCAAGAGGAACATAAACTATGACAAAGGGCATCCCTGCCTGAGACCCTTGGATGTCCTAAAGAACCCTGGAGGAGAGCCATTTATTGTCACTACAAAATTTGCAGATTCCACTCACCCCATAATCCAATTAACAAATTGAAGTGATAGACCTATTTGAAAAAAAACCAATCTAAGAAAGAGCCAATTCACTTTGTCATATGGCTTTGAAAGATCAATTTTCATGACTACTAATAGCACATAGAATTGTAGGGGTAAAAAAGAGTCACTTTGGTTTGGTTTTTTGAGTCATAAGGTTTATAGGTCATAGGTTTTGAGTCTTTAGGCTGTGGTCATAAACTTAGGTTTTGTTTTAAATAAGTGGAGTTATGTCTAGCCTTGGTCTAAAATCTTTGGGTTATGTAATTTGTCATCATGACAAGGTAAATAAACCCCTATGAGTCACACCTTTGATTTTTAGATCATCACTTTGACATGTCACACCTCCAAGTTGTACACACGGTTCCTCTTGTCACCATCCATCCGTTTAAGTGTCAAGTCAAAGTTGGGTGTATGTGCTGCCAACTCACTAGGAGAGTTCACATCGTACTCTAAGTACGTCATGCATTCATTTATCATCATTGCAATTAAATAATCGTGTCAAAGAGGATTTCATTGTTTTCAGAGCCTACATTTAACCACTTTTTAGGGATTATGTCACAGATCTTCTAACAGTCTCCTTGACAGGGGTGATTTTAAGAACCCCCCCTAAATTTGTATGTATAATAAGTGGGCGAATCCCCATGATACATAGGAAAAATTGAAGGCTATTTTATCAATAATATAATATGTATATATAATTTTTGGGCGAATCTTTTAGTCAATTATATAATCTTGTAAAATCTTGGCGAAACTTTCACTGAATTTTAAACTCTTGTAAAATCTTGGTGAATCTTTCACTGAATTATAAACTCTTGTAAAATCTTGGCGAATGTTTCACTGAATTATAAAACCTTGTAAAGTCTTGGA
>SNQJ01S0074460.1:11418-27327 GCA_010110895.2 Picea sitchensis
TATTATTCCCCCCGATCCAAGTGGATATTGGTGTCCACCCACCTGTTCCAAATTCCAACTGGTTCATCTTGATAGTTTTCAGTTCAACACGTTTATCTGTAATGGGGACACGTCTTTGTAATTATGGGTTCAACTCTTCTGAGGTTGTCTTAAAGCCCTACAGAGCATCCAGGTGGATATTGGTGGCCGCCCATGTAGCCCAACTGGCTAATTTTGGAAATTTACATCTCAGTACATCTTTATGTACTTCCGGGGCCGTTTTGAGGCCCTAAACAATAATTTTTGGGCTTGCCACAATTAAATTGTTGACTGACTCAAAGTTTGAAGACATAACGTGTAGTTCTCAAAAATACCTTTTCGACAGGCTATCACACGCCTAAAATGGAGACCGTATGAAAAAATTACAACCCCTTGAAGTTGATGTACTAACTTACCCTAACGGGGCCCACGTGACTTTTGGCACTTCATCTCCCAGGGTTAGGTTTTTGGATGTCTAGGGTTTTGGCATTCATGTTTATTGGAAAAAGGCCTTCAGAGCCTCATTGTACTCATCTTCTTGCGAATGAGTGTAGTCGTCCCATCTCTTCTCAGAGATAAAGATGCCACCATTCTAGCGAGTCTTGCACTCTGTATTTTTACAGACTTTGTACATTTATTTCATTAACATAAATCATGTATTGTTGTATTTCTTTGTTTCTAGTAATATTTATGTGTATTTCATTGTAATATCTCTGCTTTCATTTCATTCTGAAAATAATCTGGATCAGTGGTATCAGAGAAGGCTTCTCTTGATCGCTTTTCAGTGCATTTTTTATCCAAGCGGATATCGGTGACCACCCACCTTTTCCAACTCGCTCAAAACAATTTTCTGGCAATTTTGGCAATTTACTATTTTTAGCAGTTTTTAACTTCTGGGGCCATTTTGAGGGCCTAAATGAAGGTTTTTTGGGATGGATCTTCTCAATGATAGTCAAAGGCTTTGATTGAGCCCCCAAAATGAATCTCCTCGATGGTACCTTTCCAATGGGCTATCGTGTGCCTAAAACAGAGATCGTATGCAAAAGTTACAACCTCGGGAAGTTGATGTACTAACTTACCCAAACGAGGCCCACATGACTTTTGGCGCTTCATCTCCTAGGGTTAGGTTTTTAGATGTCTAGGGTTTTTGACATTCCTGTTTATTGTAAAAAAAGCCTTCAGAACCTCATTGTAATCATCTTCTTGGGAATGAGTGCAGTCGTCACATCTCTTCTCAGAGATAAGTTGCCACCATTCCAGCAAGTTTGTTTTACATTGCATTTTACAGTTTCAGCTTATTTCCTTATTGAATAGAAAACCAGTTTTGTTGTATCTTTGTTATTATGTGTTAAGCATATTTTAATAATCTGTATTCATTTCATTCTTCTTATAAAATCTGGATTAGTGGTATCAGAGCGGTCTTCTCCTTGTCGCCTTAATGCATGTCCCCAACGAGGTCAGGGTACAAAGAATTGGGTCTCGAGCTTGTTTCTCTTGAGGACAAAATCTCTCACAAACCCAAGCGACCTCTCATGGCAGGAGAAAAGAAATATGATGGGACAGGAGATCCTTTCAAAATGTTGCTCGAGGAAACCCTCACGCAACAGAGGAACGAGACGATGGATAGTTTCGTGCAAATCCTTCGGCGGCTACCAATAGGCGACGCATCTTCATCGAGCAGAGGCGCCGCCCCCTTCAAGGTACAAATCAACTTCGATATTTCTATATTTGAAGGTTAGATAGATGCAGATGTTGTAGACAAGTGGTTGAATCTACTAGAAGGGTATTTGTCTATCCATAACTTTTTGAATAGAGAAAATATTACTTTTGCACTCCTCAAAGTCATTCCCCATGTCAAATATTGGTGGGAAACTTTCTGTGAGCAAAAGGAAACATAGGAACCCTCATTATTTATAGTCGCGTCCAACCTAGGAATCCTTCAGGGATGCTATTAAGGAACAATACTACCATGTCGGAAGTTATGGTGACTTATATACCAAATGGACCACACTGCAGCAAGAAAGAGACCAAGCAGTGCCAGAGTTCACAAATATCTTCCATACCTTGTGCACCAAGCTGGGTATCAAAGATTCATAGCGACATCTAGTGCTTAAGTATCGCGGTGCTCTGCAAAGATACATCCAGACTGAAATGGAATTTCTGGACATCTTTTCCTTAGGCGCGGCCTACCGATATGTCATCAAAATCAAGTAGAAGCTCAAACAAAAGACACAACAATTTGGACCTGGGAACCCCTCACAGAAAAAGCCGGGAAGAGGCGGCCCCAACCCACAAAACAAAGGACAGAGAAAATATGGACAATATCAGGACAACCAGTCAAAGCTGCAAGCAAATAAGGACACTGAAAAGACAAAGAAAGATACTAGGAAGTGGTGCGACTTTCATAAGAGCCCTTGGCATAACATTGTTGACTCCCGCTCAAAGCAGTCATTGGTGGATGAAGTGAAAGCCCTTGAATCAGATGCGGGTTCTAACTCTGATTCAGAACCATAAAGGGTAATACGGATCATTGACGCAGAACCCAGTTCCACCGTTGTTACCACCAAGCTCCATGCTTGTGAACAAGACAAGCCAGAAGAAGGCAAGCGCCTCTTCCATTCGCAAATGTGGGTAAAAGGCACCCCACTACACTTCATCATTGATAGTGGTAGACAGAAGAACCTCATCTCAGCAAAGGTCGTCAAGCGGTTGGCCCTGCCGACAACGCTGCACCCACAACCCTACACCATTGGATGGCTCCACCAAGGAGGCATTCTCCACGTCAGCCAATAGTGTCAACTGTCATGCGACATCAAGCCCTTCAAAGATGAGGTATTGTGTGATGTTGCTCCTCTTGAAGTCTGTAATGTTCTTTTGGGCCAACCTTATTTATGGAAACATCATGATGTATATGATTCTAGGCCTCGTAGTGTTATTATTAATTTAAACAGGAAATTGTACATGATACCCAAGGCAGTCCCTCCTAATGTTATTTCCTTGATATCTGCCAAGCAATGCAGGAAGGTCGTCTCTCAGACCGAGAATTTTTTCTTCTTCGTGATTTTCTCTCAGAGTCCGCGAAAAATCACCACCACATCGAGGGCCTCCGGGACCGATCTCTCCACACAATAGAAGCAAGTGGATAAGGTCGTGGAAGAATACTCACATATCTGCTCCTCTCCTACTGAGGTACCTCTGCACTGCCAGGTCAAGCATCCCATCGATCTGACCCCAAGCGCACCGCTACCCAATGGGACAGTCTATTGCCACTCTTTGTTAGAAAATGAGGAGATCAAGAGGCATATCCAATAAATTCTCCACCAGGGGCACATACATCCCAGTTCATCGCCTTGTGGGATCCCAATCGTGTTGGTGCAGAAGAAAGATGGGACCTGACGACTATGCATTGATTATCGGGCCCTGAATAAAATCACAGTCTGAAACCGGTACCCAATTCCCCGAATCGACGACCTCCTTGATCAACTCACGAGGGCCAAATACTTTAGTAAGATTGATCAGAAGTATGGCTACCACCAGGTCCCAATATAACAAACAGATGTATGGAAGACCACCTTCAAGTCAAAAGAAGGTCTTTTTGAATGGTTGGTCATGCCATTTGGTTTGACAAATGCTCCAACAAATTTTATGAGGATGATGGACGATATCCTACGACCTTTCACCAATACTTTTGTAGCGGTGTATCTGGATTACATCCTCATCTACAACAAGACTTAGGTGGAACACCTGCAACATATTCAACAGGTTTTGCACACCCTGCGGCAACACAAACTATAGGCAAACTTGGAAAAATGATCCTTCATCATGGACAGGGTCCATTACTTAGGCTACATCGTTGATCGACATGGTGTGCATGTGGATCCAGCCAAGATCCAGGTCATTCGTGACTGGCCAACCTGAACCACACTCACTGAACTTCGGAGCTTCTTAGGCCTCCCCAATTTCTATCGCAGGTTCATGTTGGGATTCTCTCATATAGCATGGGCCCTCAGCCAAGTAACCAGGGGTGGCGATAAGGCAACATTTGTGTGGGGCCTGTCCCAACAACAAGCCTTTGATGACTTGAAGAAGCGTTTGTGCTCATCCCCAGTACTTTCCTTACCAGACTTGCAACATCCCTTTGAGATCGAGACAAATGCTTCAAACTATGTTGTGGGCGTCATTCTCACTCAACACGGCCACCCCGTGGCATATCATAGTGAGACACTATCAGATGTTGTCCGTAAGTACCCTACTTACGAAAAAGAAATGTACTCCATTGTGCAAGCCTTCCGCCAGTGGAGACATTACATTATTGGGAAGGAGACAGTAATCCACACTGATCACAAGCCACTACAGTTCATGTAGACCCAAGGAAGTGGTCCACATACTTATAGTAGTTCCACATCAACATCAAGTATAAAAGAGGAAGTACCAACCGAGTTGTTGATTGCCTCAGCTGACCTCTAGTCGCGGCACTCACCATAGTGCTAGACTCTTGCGGCCATGAGACCTTTGGATGGCCCCACCTCTATGAAACAGGCCCCGACTTCTTTACCACCTACCAAATGTTGGGCACCAACTCAATGGTCGCTAATTTTCATCTTCAAGATGGGTTGTTGTGTCGTCTGGGCCATCTCTGTGTTCCATCAAGTGAGCACATAAAGCTGATTTGGGAATCTCACTACAGTCGGGTGGTAGAACACTTTGGTGTCAAAAATACAGTGGCAGTACTGCATAAACATTTCTACTGGTCGAAACTTCAATAGGATGTCGGCAAGTATATCAGGTCCTGCACCGCATGCGCTATTTACAAACTGACCACTAAGAAATAGGGCATGTACACCCCTCTTCCTACTCCTGACAGGTCATGGAAATCCATCTCAATGGACTACATGTTGGTCCTCCCGTCCACCAAGAGGGGAAATGACTGTGTTTTGTGGTTGTTGATCGCTTTTCCAAGATGGCGATTCTAGCCGCCTGCAAGAAGAACATCAAAGTAGAAGCCACTGCCAAGCTCTTCTTTGAACGAGTATGGGTACATTTTGGGATCCCACAAACCATTATCTCACACCGTGACATTCGGTTCCTCAGCACATTTTGGTCGATCCTTTGGTCACTGTTGGATACCAAGCTCACCAAATCTACTGCCTTCCACCCCGAGACAGATGGTCAAACTAAGGTCGTCAATCAGATTATCGTACATATCCTGGGCATGTACAATTCAAAACACCCCCGTACATGGGATGAGATTCTTCCCTATGTCCAACATAGCTACAACCGAGCCCTGCATATCTCAACTGGCCACAACCCCTTTCAGGTGGGGTCGGGATTCCAACCATTAGGCCCCATGGATGTTGCACTAGCCCTGGTAACCACCTTGAATGACTCGTCTCCTGCTCCACCAGAAGCTGACAAAGCCACCCGGTTCATTGAGTGGATCCAACAAATCCACCAACAGTTTCAGGATATTCTACAGAAGTCTAATGCCAAGTACAAACAGTGCCATGATCAACATCGGGTGCCACATACGTTTCAGGTGGGAGACAAAGTTTGGTTGCACTTGCAAAAAGAACGCCTTACAGGGCCCCATCGAAAGCTTCGCCCACTCTGTTATGGCTCGTACACCATCACCAAGGTTGTGGGTGACAATGCTTTTGAGCTCAACATTCCCCCTTTCCTTGGCCTGCACCCAATCTTCAATGTGGCTCTCCTTCGACCATATTTCCCGCCATTATTGGACACCTCAGAGATAGCAGAACAATTGACACCAACAGATCTCAACCCTGACTGCATGCAACAAGCATCCAATTATCATATTGTGGACACACAGATCAAGGGCACTCGACAATAGAGGATCCAACTTTATCGAGTTGTCAAAGCAAGGCAAATCCTGCACCAAGGCAAGTGGCTCACCTAGGGCCAAATTCAGCAGAAATTTTCTCATCTGATGGGGGAAATCAACGCAATGGAGACCATTGATTACTAAGGAGGGAGGATTGATCCAGGTGGATATTGGTGACCACCCACCTTTTCCAACTCGCTCAAAACAATTTTTTTGCAATTTTGGCAATTTACTATTTTTAGCAGTTTTTAACTTATGGGGCCATTTTGAGGGCCTAAATGAAGGTTTTTTGGGATCGAGCTTCTCAAGGATAGGCAAAGGATTTGATTGAGCCCCCAAAATGATTCTCCTCGACGATACCTTTCCAACGAGCTATCGTGCGCCTAAAACGGAGATCGTATGCAAACGTTACGACCCCGAGAAGTTGATGTATTAACATACCCAAACGGGGCCCACGTGACTTTTGGCGCTTCATCTCCTAGAGTTAGGTTTTTGGATGTCTAGGGTTTTTGACATTCCCATTTATTGTAAAAATGATTTCAAAGCCTCATTGTAATCATCTTCTTGCAAATGAGTGCAACCATCACATATCTTTTAAGAGATAAGCTACCACCATTCCAACAAGCTTGTTTTCCGCTGCATTTTACAGTTTCAACTTATTTCCTTATTGAATAGAAAACCAGTTTTATTGTATCTTTGTTATTCCATGTTAAGCATATTTTAATAATCTCTATTCATTTCGTTCTGTAAAATCTGGATCAATGTCCCTGACGAGGTCTGAGTATAGCAAGTTGGGTCTCAAGCTTGTCTCTCTTGAGGACAATTGATCTCGCACGCCCAAGAAACCCTCCATGGTGAAAGAAAATAAAAACGACGGAGCAGAAGAATATATTAAACTTTTTCTTGAGCAAGCTCTCATGCGACAAAGGGATGAAATGATGGAGAATTTTTCCCACATCCTTCAACGCCTTCCGATAGCAACAGACACATCTTCATCGAGCGACCACTTTGGAGGAACTTCTCCCTTCAAGGTACAAGTTAACTTTGATATTCCCGTATTTGAAGATCAGATAGATGCAGATGCCCTAGAAAAATGGTTAAATTTGCGAGAAGGTTTTTTCTTTGTTCATAATTTTTCTGATAGGGAAAATATCACTTTTACACTCCTCAAGGCTCTCCCTCATGTCAAACATTGGTGGGAAACTTACTGGGAGCAATGTTTTACAGAGGAATCTGGAATATATGGAGTCGAGCCCACTTGGGATTTTTTTTGTGGATGCAATCAAGGAACAATATTACCCTATTGATAATTATGTATACCAGTACATGAGATGGACCACACTGCAGCAAGAGAAGGGCCAAACAATGTCAAAGTTCACAAATACTTTCCATACCTTGCGTACCAAGCTAGGTATCAAAGACCCTAAGCGGTATCTGGTTCTGAAATATCGTGGGGCTCTACATAGGTACATCCAAACCGAAATGGATTTCCTAAACATCTCATCACTAGGAGTTTCCTATTGATACACTGTCAAAATTGAGAAGAAATTTGGGCACCAGAACAAACGGGAGTTCGAGTTTGCAAATCCGCAACAACCAAAGCATGATAAAGACGACCCTAACCAACATCCTCCCGACAACCAGTCTTAGACACATGAAAAGAAGGGTAAGGGAAAGATGAAGAATGACACTGGGAAGTGGTGCGACTTCCACAAAATCCCCTGGAACAACACTAATGAATGTCACTCAAAATAGTCATTGGTGGTTGAGATCAAAGACAAGGAGCCAAACCCTAATTCAGAATCGGATCCAGAAAATAATTAAAAAAGACAAATCATCGACACAAACCGCACTGTTATTGTCGCGAACACAACAATTCAACCAGAAGAACCAACAGATATTGAAGAGGGGGAGTGCCTCTTCCATTCACAGATGTGGGTGAAGGGGACCCCGTTACATTTCATTGTTGATAGCGAAAGCTAGACGAACCTCATCTCATGTGAGGTTGTCAAACAATTGTGGTTGTCGACAACACCACACCCTCAACCATACAACATCGGGTGGCTTCGCTAGGGACAAGATCTTTGTGTCAGCCATCAGTACCGCCTGTCCTATGACATCCAACCCTTCAAGGATGAGGAAGTATGTGATGTTGCCCCTCTTGATGTCTGTGATGTTTTTTTGGGCCAACCATATAGGTGGAAACACCATGTTGTTTATGAGTCTCGACCCAGTAGTGTCATTATTACTTTGGGGGGTCAGCTCTACAGGATACCAGAGGTAGTTCTGACTATTGTTCCACCAAAATAGTGCTACAAGGTAATCTCTCATACTGCAAAATTTAGCCTCTTCACAATCTGTTCAAAGGATGCACAAAAGGCCACTGCAACCATTGTAGCCTCAACACCTTCTATCCAATAGAAGCATATTGCAGAAGAGAAAGAATATGTTGTTTCTTCACCTACGATGGTGCCTACACAATGCCCCGTCAAGCCCAGAGACAACAGGTTGGTGGAACAGATTCAATCCTGCCAACAACAAGTTCGTGACAGCCTTCCACAGACCAAGCATCGCAACTTCTCCAGCAAGGCACACGACTCACCAAGATTCAGATTCAAAAAACGCTTTCTCCTCTTCCCCAGGCACTCAATGCAATGGACACCATTACTTCCTAAGGGGGGAGGACTGATCCAGGTGGATATTGGTGGCCACCCACATGTTCCAAATTCCAACTGGCTCGTCTTGACAGTTTCCAGTTCAACACATTTCTATGTAATGGAGACTCTTCTTTGTAATTATGGGTTATGCACTTCCGAGGCTATATTGAAGCCCTACACAACATCCAGGTAGATATTGGTGGCTGCCCATCTAGTCCAACTGACCTATTTTGCCAGTTTTCATCTTGGTACACCTTTCTGTACTTCCTAGGCCGTTTTGAGGCCCTAAACAATATTTTTTGGGCTTGACACAATTAAACAATTGATGGAGTCATAGTTTGGCAACATAATGTGTAGTTCTTAAAAATACCTTTCCAATGGGCTATCACACGCCTAAAACAGAGATTGTATGCAAAAGTTACGACCTCGAGAAGTTGATGTATTAACTTACCCCAATGGGGCCCACATTACTTTTGGTGCTTCATCTCTTAGGGTTAGGTTTTTGGATGTCTAGGGTTTTGACATTCATGTTTATTGTAAAAAGGCCTTCAAAGCCTCACTGTACTCATCTTCTTGTGAATGAGCGTAGACGTAACATCTCTTCTCATAGATAAAGCTGCCACCATTCTAGCGAGTCTTGCACTTTGTGTTTTTACAGTCTCTGTACATTTATTTCATTAATAGAAATCATGTATTGTTGTATTTCTCCGTTTCTGGAAATATTTATGTGTATTTCATTGTAATATCTCCGCTTTCATTTCATTCCAAAAATAATTTGGATCATCCCCCCACCCCCACCCTCATANATGATTTCCCACATTCATGGATGTCATCCTGAGTAAATCCATCAAGGTAGATTAGTGGACCTCACCGAAGGGGATTCAAATTGGACACTTGTTGACTTAGAACTAGCAAAATTCCCAACAACATTAGTAATAACCAATCGAGATAACCCCTTGGGATTATATTTTTTTCATGAAAATTATCCTTAAGGAAACCCTCCAAGTGCTTCCTCACATTCCTAACCTAAAGGGACTCTGCAAGACTTGAATCCAAGACCACTCAATGGCTTGAACCTAAGACTTCTCAATAATCGCTATATATATATATATATATATTATTATTATTATTATTATTATTATTATTATTATTTTTCAAAGGGATAAAACACATTGCTTGAATCTCGAAAAAGCTTTGCCCCATCCTACTAGCATTTTTAACTGTGAAGATGAGTTTGCTATAATTAAGTTGTCACAAATTAGATATCCAGGTTCAAGTCCAAGTGTTGGCAGATGGCCTCCTCATGCTAACTAGGTTCTTTTAGTAAGGTGGTTGGATCCCAATGTAGTGGGAGGACCTTGGATTCGTTGAAAGGTATGTCCCCCCAAGTGAAAATTGACAGTCGTTGTAACAATAATGATTGGCACAAGGACCAAAAATGCTCAAATTTCGATTACATCTAATTTAAAGCATGTACCCAACAAAGGAGAACTATATGTAAGCCTTGGAATGATGGACCTAAACATCACACGTACATACATATTTATTTATTTATTTTTCTAGAGAAATATAGTCTCTCTCTACCCTAAGTATTAGGCATTCAAAGTGAGTACACTAGGACCTTGCCAACCCCTCACGGATTCCCCCCCNTGAATATAGGATTGTAATAACCACCAATTGAAACCTCTCTAGTAACCCTAAGGAAATCAACAAGAATTGATCTTGAGACTTCTCTTAACTTTCACACGAGAGGATCTAACAATTGAGCTAACTCTTGGGGCTAAAAAAAATTCAAGGATAGGAGGGTGGGATTTGATCCACTTTTTTGTGCACAAGTCACGATATCATTTAAGGATGGTGATGTGGTCATTGTTTACTAAGACCAACATTGGTCTATTGGACCTTTACAAAGGATAGTCCATTTTTTGTTGAATTGTGTTGTTTATACAGTCAAATAATTTTGTAATAAGATCACCAAGCACACTTTAGTTACATGGGTTAGCACATTAGAGATATTCATAGTGTGACAAAAATTTTGAAAATGAAATCTAATATTTGTGTAGGTTGCGCATACCAAGAGGAAAAGTTTGTCATCTTCTACATTCTTAGAATTACAAACTTTACAAATATCCTTCTCCCATGGTGTTTTAGGTCTTGTCCACCTCTTGGTTTCACTATGAAGCTCTTGTGAGTTGGTTCTTATTTTAGTAATATTTATTTTCTTCTAAATGACAAAGATAGAATTTTGGTCTTCTAACTCATGGTTAATGGCTTCTTTATGCAACCGTATGTTTGACCATTACTTTAAGTTAATCCATGGCTCTAGGAAAAGCCCTCACATAAATTAAACCTTTCCCAATGGTGAACACGTAGTTAAATTATTGAATCATATATTACTTTTTCTTTTAATAATTATAAGAATATTATTTTATTAGAGAATTTTACGAGCAAAATCCATGAATGCTCAAACATTTCACCACTCATGGATATCGACCTAGCCTTTGTTGATACAACTCGATACCTCATGTGCAACTACATCATTATGTGCAAACAAAACTTGGTCACGTGAAATAACATGGTAGTGGTTTGTAAGGGGACATAATTCCACTCATGCTAGATATCCCTAGGTTTTGGGTCGTTAACTTGTTTCCTTACATATAAGGAAGATAAACTTTTAGCTAATAAAAAACAATTTCAAGTCATACTCTAAGACCTCAAAAGTGGTTTCATCCTTGATCTATATCTAGAAGAAAGTTGATATCCCATGATAGTCAACACTAAGGCTTGAGTAGAGGGGTCACATACTTTCCTCAAGTAGCCTACCTTAGCCCCATACATGAAGCCAAGATACATAACTCTTGTTGTAGTTTTACCTCTTGCCTAGGAGGTTTGATATACAAGCATATATTTAGAAAAGGGAAAACTAAGCCAATTAATTATCTATTCAATTTTTTATTTTATTTTAAAATTAATTACGTCATTTGTAGATTTAATATTTTATTATTTTGAGTAATCCAACAATAGTAAATTTGTGGATTGTAACTTGTAGTTAGCAACTTTACATAAAAAAATTGTCAACGAAGTTGTGTTCTAGCAGTGAAAACATGTGGGAGTTTTCCTTCATTGGTCCAAGTTGGAGTAAGCTAATCTTGTAGGAAATTGACCTTCTTTCCAACCACAAATCTAATAAGAATCTGACAAAAAAATCTGGTAGGAGTAGCGTTCTACCATGATCCAAGACCCATGCATGGTGAAGTAATGCCTTTAGGGGGTTTTCCCAATTCTGAATCAACTTAGATTGTTAGAAATTTGATTAGAATTCTAGATCGATGGGGATTCTAACTTTCTGTATTGTCATATTCTAGCAACTAGAGGGAAGTTTGCTACTAGATTGGACAACTTTGTCTAAGTTAAATTCCGAGCAAATGGGGAATCCTCAGAATTAACTTTGGCTCAATCTTGGTAGATAATAGATTCCACTAATGAGTTGAGGGGAAATAAATCCTCGACTCTAACAAAAATAAAAAAAGTGTTTCATTAAAAAAAAACACTTTACGTAAAAAGTTTATTAATTTGGACTCCTGTCTCCATATGATCTACACATGTGTCAATTATACCTTGTAGACACATAATTAAAATGATTTTGGTTGTTCTTCATGTGATGTAAAACATGGATGAAAAAAGATTAACAATACTTCTAAGGTGTGTTGTGTCTTCTACCTTAACACTTAATTGTTTCACAAAAATCTTGTGCCTCAATTTTAAAGAAATTCATCTCGATCTCAATATAGATTTGCTCCCATGTTGGCTTATTTGTTTACTACTTCGTCCACCATTCTTTAGATGTGTTACACCTAAGAAGAATGACAAAATATGAAATATTTCCTTAAAAAATGAACCAATCTCCATTTAGACGAGACACAACAATAAAGTATTTTTACCTAAATATATTAGGGTTTATTATCATAAATTTATAATCTTCTTTGATTTTGAAGAGCTATTTGACTTCTAATTCCTTGGTTGATTATAAACTATTTGACTTCTAATTCCTTGGTTGTGATTAATGCTTTTATTAATACCACAACGAATGCCATACCATATATTGTTGGTAATGCCATAACCACTATCATATCATAGCATATTGATGGTAGAATCCCTTATATTTTGAGCACAAACCCAATGGTTTTCCCATTGGGTTTCAAAGGATATATTGTATCTTGTATCTGCGTTGCTAGGTTTCCTTATGATAGTTTATCAAAAGTTTAATATTTGTTATATAAAATTGAAGGTTTTCCCATTGGGTTTCAAAGGATATATTGTATCTTGTATCTGCCTTGCTAGGTTTCCTTATGATAGTTTATCAAAAGTTTAATATTTGTTATACAAAATTGAAGATTTGTATGATGAAAAATCTTATTTTTCTTTAATAATGTTAAAACAATAAAGTTGTTGATATTTTTTATAATCAAAATAACAACAAAACTATATTTTACAATTATTAAATTGTTTTATTTTTTATTCTCAAAATTACATTGTCATAATGGCATAAAATTTAGTTGATTGGTAAAATGAGTAGTAATATTTCACATCTAAAATTCAAATCTATCAACGTTATGGTAAACTAATGCCTTCTTCAAAACTTACATAGATACCCCACTGACAACTTCATTGATTAAATATTGTAAACTAACTTAACTTCATTCAATATATCTTCAAAGTACACGCTTGCAAACAACTGGTTGTCTATTCATATATTTATAGAAAACAATTTTTTTTTTTTAAATACAAACAAAATTGACACGTGGACAATAATGTCTATATTGTCCGATGAGCACTCCACCTTATCCTTGACTTTGGAAATGTGCTCCCGTTCATGCACCCCGCGGGCCAACATTAATAAACACACGGGATTGTTTGAGATGGCACCCACACCATTAATGCGTGCACATATCCACGCCACATGATATAAAAACCAAAATACGAAAATTCCTGGAACCAAGAAACGTTTGACAATGCCCCTCTTCTAACGGGAGAAGGTTCAACACACGGTTTAGGTTAGGTACCACGGGATCCAACGTCATACTTTTGCTCTTCTAGAAACCATGGAATTCTACGAGGGTGGAATTCCATGAGGGTGGAGGGTACTCAAATGCATTTGTCTTTGTCATCAACATTGGGGATTTGGGATTCAATTCACACACTTTTTTTTTTTCTAGGATTTGATTATTTTTCAAGAAGATGCTATCAATGTTGATGTGGAGTAAATTGATAAGGAATCACTACAAGTGGAAGTGTGAGAACATTTTTTCTCTAAGGCGAGTAAGAATGAACATTAAATTTCAACATTACTGGATAAGCATGTCGACGTTTGGGTTTGAATAAGATAGAACATACAATTAACATATCAACATCAACATGCAAGCATCCACTGACTTACATGTCTACTATGACACATTTTCCTTACTAGGGTGCATCTTTTAGTATGCGCGCACACCTTGTTGACATTACACAGAGCACTCACACTAGAGCATGTTTTTTTGTTACACACGTGATTGTGATAGGATTATGATTGTAATAGGGAATTAATGTACATTAGATATCATTTTTATGCAGATGGCCATAAGCATACAATTTGCTACTCTATATTTCCCCCCACCTCCACCCTCACATACCCCCATCCTCACTCTCACCCTCATCCTCACATATATGTGAGGGTGAGAGTGGGGGAAAATATAGAGTAAAACATATGGAGAAATATAGAGTAAAACATATTATGTTTTACTTTGTATGTGAGGGTGAGGGTGAGAGTGGGGGGAAATATAGAGTAAAACATATGGGGGAATATAGAGTAAAACATGTTTTACTCTGTATGTGAGGGCGAGGGTGGGAGAAAATATAGAGTAAAACATGTTATGTTTTACTCTATATTTCGCCTCACCTCTACCCCCAGCCCTACCCTCACCCTCACCCTGTTATGTTTTACTCTATATTTCGCCTCACCTCTACCCCCACCCCGACCCGCACCGTCACCCTCACATAACATGTTTTACTCTATATTCCCCTCCACCCTCACCCTCACCCTCACATGTTTTACTCTGTATGTATGTGAGGGTGGGGGAAAATATAGAGTAAAACATATGGGGGATTATAGAGTAAAACATGTTATGATTTAATCTACATTTCCCCACACCCTCACATGTTTTACTCTATATGTGAGGGTTGAAGAGATTAATCAATCTTTTAATATATAAGAGGAGATCAATGACCCATATTTTCTTTTGTTGTAGTCTCAACGTTATACATTTTGGTCCTTTTCCAGGTATATAATCCATTTAATTTTGTCTGAAATTCGACAAGAAATTGTTGGATCTGCAGATTTGAGTGGTTAAGTCTATATAATCCGAGTGCCCCATGGGTTTTTCATCATGCTGAATCCATTTATGCATTTGGAAATGCAATTTAAACAACATAAAATTGTGATTTCGCCGAGATTTATATTGTTGGATTTTGACCAAAAAAAAAAAAAAACGTAGAACGTTTAGACAACGTCTTTTCTTTCTTTCCTTTTTAAAACATTATCATCACATACACTAATAACCTTCTTCCTAAAAAAGTTTTTCGTTAGATTAATTGATATTATAACCGATGTTGTGGTCTTTAGACAAGATGATATATCATCAAGTTGTGTACATAAAAGATGCATGATACATGTTGATCAACATACACCAACCACTATCACTATATTGGATAGACAAAGTGAGAGGTCGACATTAAACATATAGCCTTTTATATTTAACGACTTTAGAGAGTCTTGCTATTACATCTCATACCATGTGCATGTTCTTATGTGATGTGATAGGTTAGACTTTAAAGTCGTGGAATAGTTTTTACAACTTTAAAATCTCTTATGTAATCATTTTTTATATTCAAACTGTTAAGACTATATATCACGTGCATTCTTTATGTAATATCTTTATTTAAATTTCTTTTATGTTGTTTTGTATATAATCTAAGTTCACATATTTGATTTATTTATTAAATTAATTTTTATAACTAATATTTTTTTAATCACGATTGAATTTTATCTTATTTAATATAATTTTTATTTTACTACATCAATTTACCCATCAAATTCTATCCATATTCAACACGGTATGAAATACAAATACTCAACATATTAACAATTTACCCATCAAATTCTATCCATGTTCAACACGCATCAAATTCTATCCATGTTCAACACGGTATGAAATACAAATACTCAAGTCAAATTCTACACCCTTGCTTAACCCGGGTTATCTCAAAGCGCGTTAATCCTCAGTTCCCAGTTAGCTAAGCAGCCTTGCTAGACTCGAAGACCCCGTGGGACGACCCCAGCGGCACAAAAGTCCG
>SNQJ01S0074460.1:47340-68872 GCA_010110895.2 Picea sitchensis
TAATTGTAATTTTGATAGTAGTATTACTAATATGGCTTTAAGTACCTGGGGTATTATTTAAAGACCGGCCCACACCGTGCAGTTGATTGAGATTGGCTCATTTCCAAATTTTCTCAGAAAATTACAAGATGGTATAACAGGTGGCTCTCATTTAGGGGGTAGATACATTTTGATAAAATCTGTTTTGGAAGCACAATCGGTCTTTTGGATGTCAATGGAGTCTGTGCCTCGATCGATCATCAATAAGATTCGCAAAGTAATTTTTGACTATTTATGGAATGGACGCAATGATTCCTGCCAGTTTCATCTCTATAGATGGGAGTTGCTCTCCAAGCCTAAAAGAAATGGGGGATAGGGGTTCCTTAACCTCTATCATTTCAATTTGGCCCTGAATGCGTTTACATTATGGAGGTTATTAACTCAACAAAGTATCTGGCATCAAGTAATCTTCGACAAGTATCTTCATAATAATACTCTTTTTTATTGGCTCAGACAACCTGCTCACAATATCCATGCAGTCTCGAGGATATGGGCGAGTTTAGTTCGTTCTCTTCATGTTTTAAATCATTGGATTAGCTGGAATCCAGGTGCAGGGCAACATATCTTTATTGGTAGAGATAGAATACTTGGTATGGGGGATGCATCCCTTCTCAGTTTGGAGCTAGTGGAGGCTTTAAACTTAAAACAGGTCCATTCCTTAGCACAAGCGTCCAGTCATCGGGATCCTGGGACACTTGTTGAAGTGTGGAAAACTAGCAGCGAGTTGGGTCTGTCTAGAGCAATCGCGGCGGAGTGGACATCATATACAGTGGAATTAAAAAAGGCGGGCGTTACCCTGAGGGGGGATGTTATCGATTCTCTCCTATGGGCCGGGGGGGGATCTATCATGGGTCATTTCAGTTAAAAATTGTTATAATGCCATTCTATCTACCTAGAACCTTCTGACTCGGCATGGCTGGAAAGCTAATCTGTGGACACGCAATGTTCAACTGAAAATCATTCTTTTTTTTTGGTTGGCAGTGGAGAACATGGTACTTACGTGGGATAATATCCAAGCAAAAGGGTGGAGTGGGCCAGGTCTTTGCCTTCTGTGCAAGCAACATGATGAAGACATACCTCATCTTTTTATTCATTGCTTCTTTACAAAGGAGACTTGGTCTTATTGTGCGAAGCTACTAAATTTGAGACTATAGTGGACAAGATCCTCTCTCAGTGAATGTATGGATGACTGGAGCAGGAAAATGATCTGTCAAAAAAGTTGCCATTGTTGATTTGTTGGAATGTATGGTTGGAGCGTAATATAATGATTTTTGAAGGAAAGACTCCATCATCTAGGGCAATAGTTCACATGGCTATTGGAGCCTTTAGGAATAAGTCTATTGTCACAAATCCACAGATTTTAAGAGTAAATACAATAAATAGGATTGTTGGTTTTGCAGTGGATTTATTTGATGGAGCTTCGGTGGCAGGGGGTTCCAGTTGCGGAGTGGGTGGTGTTGTAAAAACTAGAGATCAACGGTGGGGAGGGAACAAACACCAAAGCAGAACTATTGGGTGTGTGGGCTTCCCTTTTTATTGCAAAGTAGTTGGATATTCAGGAGATTCAAAAGCAATAATTGATTGGCTAAAAAATAAAGGAAATCTTCGGGCAATAAATATAGAAGGATGGAAAAGGAAAACTTGCGAACTGGTTTCTACTTTTAGGGATATTACCTTTCAACATATCTATAGAGAGACCAATCGGATGGAAAATAGGCTATCAAAGCAAGCTCTGTTGGCTCCGAGTGGAAATCTCTTTTATTATCCCTGGGATAGAGAGTCCGCTGGGCATTTTGACATTTTTTAAATCGGGGTCTCTCTTGGATTTTGGTGCTGGATTAAAGTTATTAGTTGGTCTTTTAGATTGAGGAGTAATTAAGTGTCTTTGAGTATTGTTGTTGGGTTTTTGGAAGACCAAATTCTGTTTTTTTTATGAACTGTTGGGAGTGGAAAGGATTTTGTATTGGATATATTCCAGCTCCGTGTTGTATGAAAAATTATATATCAATATAATTAGTGTGAATTTTCTGCGGAAAAAAATTATATAAGTAGACCAACTTAAAAAAAAATAGAGGGTATAGTTTTGATTTTTGAGATTAAAAGTTTGAGTTCAAAAGATTAGGATATATACACTTTTGTATAATAAGTTGTATAATTGATGTGTTAAGAAGGTTCTTTGTCTCACAAAGAAGGAATATTATACATTAATTTCGGTGAAATTAAATTATTATATTATTAATAAAGAAAATAGTTTCAATATTCTAACATAAGATTTTAAAAAAAAGCATGGAATAAATTTTTTATTAATGAAATATAACACTGAAGAAATTTAATGTAATATATAATGGAAAATCATTAAAATAGTTGCATAATAAAGTTACGATATACAAGTGAAGATCAGAGTTGGTTAATAAAGTTAGAAAAGATATGAAAAGAAAATGGTAACGTGATACATAAGTGAATATCATTAACAGAATTACCTAATAAAGAAGATATTTGCAAGAAAGTTGAATACTTTTAAATAAAAATAAATTTTAAAAATTATACATAAATTAATTAAAGATAAATAAAGAAATGAAGACATTCTTAAGAAAGTTGAATACATTTAAATAAAAATAAATTTTAAAAATACACATAAATTAATTAAAGATAAATAAAAATAAATATATTAAAAATAAATAAAGAAATGAAGACATTCTTAAAAAAGTTGAATACATTTAAATAAAAATAAATTTTAAAAATACACATAAATTAATTAAAGATAAATAAAAAAAATGTAGATAAGAAAGTTGAAAGAAGTGAAATTATTAACAAAATTACTTAATAAAGAAGACATTTGCAAAAAAGTTGAATACATTTAAATAAAAATAAATTTAAAAAATACACATAAATTAATTAAAGATAAATAAATAAATAAATGTAGATAAGAAAGTTGAAATAATTTTAAATAAAGAAGACATTTGCAAGAAAGTTGAATACGTTTAAACAAAAATAAATTAAAAAAATACATATGAAATTAATTAAAGATAAATTAAAAAAATGTAGATAAGAAAGTGGAAAGAAATTTAGATAAAATTGAATTAATTTTTTTTAGATTGATGGAAATATCAATATTAAAAGTTAAGATTACATAAATGATAAAAGTTAAGATTACATAAATGAATTACATGAAGGATATTAATGAATATTAAATTCATTTTTTAATAAAAACAATAATTTTATTCATTTAAAATTTCAATTTTGACAAATATTGTTTCATTAAATTTTTACAATAAAAATTTAAAAATAGGTAAAAATATAAATTGTTTTATAACTTTTAAAATATTAACATAAATCTTTGTAAAACAAATACAAATTACACAAAATATCAACATAAATATTTGTGAAACAAATACAAATGATACAAAATATTAGAAATCAAATCAAGTATAAAAAGATTAGCAAATGCAAAACTAAACAAATCAAGGATTGAAAATACTTAAAGTTTGAAGTGAGAAAAATTGAAAATAAGTATAAGTTTGAATTTAAAAAGATTGAAAATAAGTAAAAGTTTGAAGTAAAAAAATATTAACATATTAACATAAGTAGAAATTTGAATTTAAAAAGATCTAAAATAAGTTAGAAGAAATGAAAAAAAGTTTGAAGTTTAAAATATTGAAAATAAGTATAAGTTTGAAGTTAAAAAAATAAATTTGGGACCATGGATCAAATTTTACTAGAAGGGTTATATTTCAATTTGAACGGTTAGTTTCATTTTAACTCTTTAGGTTAAAATAAATTATTATTTTTATATGAAAATGAAAAATTGCTAAATGGATGAAGTGCTAGCCTGAGTGGATTTATTTTCTCTAGTGTCAATGTTATGTATAGATAAAGGAAGCTTTAAGAAGATCATTAAATAGGTAGGAAAATATTTCTTCATAACAGTGAAGTAAGTTAAATAATTGCAGAAACCAAGGAACTACATAGCAATGAGAATAGAAAAACAGAGTTAATGCCATAACATTTACTAGATTACCTGCTTGAATCTTCTGTGAGGTTGCCAGAGATCCTATGCGATGTCTGTTGAACCATGTGCATAATATGTACAACTATGAGGTTTGCTAAATCATGTATGAAGGGAACTACTAAGACATATCAACTACAAATAGGGGGGAAACTCACTTGAATTAGAATTGTTCCTCCCCATTTTCTGAGTAAGAAGAGTATTCACCACCAAAGCATTTGATTCCCATTACTAAGGTATTGTTGGATGTCAATAGGTCACTCATTTGTAAGTTGTAACTTATAAGAAAAACAATATAAAACTCTTAGTTTAGAATGCCAATAAATAGGTGATACATGTATGCCTTAATAGTAGTATGGGCACTAGCTCACTACACTGGCATTAAAAATGATAACAATTATTTTTTTGAATTGTCATGGCACATGGAAAAAAATGCTAACATTCTTCTTTTGATTGTCATGGAAAAGAGAAAAAAGTGCATAAAATCAATGACTAATAAAGGGAAAAAAAACCCATAAAAACAATGACGTGTATAACATATTATGAAAAGTTTTCTTACCCTTGAATTGAAAAGATTTGAAATAATTTTCATTTCAAATTTTCCTTGTTTGGGATAAATAAGTTAAATGTAAGAGATTGAAGTTAATTTTGTAGTCAGTATCCCATTTCATGTGTGGGATTAAGGTTAGATGTTACTTGTAAACATATGAAAGTTAAATATGAGTGTAAATTCAAAAAGATTGAAGATAAATTTGAAGTAAAAAAGTGTAATAGAGGTTAGTATCCCATTTCATGTGTGGGAATAAGGTTAGACATTACTTGTAAGCATATGATCCCTCTCTGAGCATTAGTGATGATTAACATGGGACCATGTGTGGGATTAAGGTTAGTTGTTACTTGTAAGCATGTGACCCTTCTCTTGGAGCATTAGTGATGATTAACATGGGACATTGACTTTCTTGCATATATTATCTTGGTTAAAATTGTCTCTTGGTCTTAGAGTAAGATTTAAAACTGATTTTGATTGACTAAGAGCTTGTCTTCCTTGGTTGCAAGGAATCAAGGTAATCACCCAAGACCTAGAGGCATCTAGCAAGAGAGAAAGTCTACCCCGATAATCACCCAAGACCTAGAGACATCTAGCAAGAGAAAAAGTCTACCCCCGACCACCAGGTGACATGGATTTCCTTAATAACAATAAATCAACCTACATAGACATAACAATTATAATAATAAGTTTTGTCATTATAAAAAAAATTCAAAAAATTATAATAAAAAAATAAAAACTATTTAACCATCCATCTTTATAATAAAAACATTTTGAATTACAATAATAAAATAAAAATATATAAGACAATTAAAAATGGTATAACTAATGAGGTTGGTAAAATGGAAACAAAGCAAAATATTTGATAAGATATAATTAAATACAAATATTTATAATAAACTAATAAAACATAATTATATATATTTAATAAAAAAAACTAATAGACGATATTAGTGTTAATAAAAAAATTAAATGTGTGATAATAAAGTTCCCACAATGAGATAATTATATAGAGGATGAATGATAAGCATTAATAGAAAATCAAATATGTGGTATGAGTGTTCCCCACAATGATGAGGGTTATGTAGAGATGGATGAATGATCAAGCATTAATAGAAAATCAGTTATGGTTGTATCAACGTTCCCCACATTGAGAAGGCAATTAATGCATCATACGAGTTCATTTGTATAGGCATGTTGATAATGCATCATATGAGTTCATTTGTATAGGCATGTTGATAATGCATCATATGAGTTCATTTGTATAGGCATGTTGATAATGCATTGGGGGTGTTTGGGGTTTGATTGTAGTACATATAGATGTGTTTTTTTTTTAATGTTTATGATTTTTGGAAGATAATATATATATATATATATATATATATATATTTAATTGGATGGTATAATATTTTAATTTGTTTCTTTGTAGGTGATATGATAAAATTGTAGGTGATATGATAAAATTTATATTTTATGTATATAATAAGGATATGATGAAATTTATAGTATATAGATAGATAGATAAATGAAGAAATTTAAATTATCTATATATAGATATTTTATAAATTTTTAATATATTTTTGAAAAGGATAAAAAAAAAACATGTAATTAAGGAGTTTGAAGAATTATATATGTGTGTGTGTTGGGTTGGAAAGGATAAGAAAAGAAAACCTCTATTTAAGAATTTAGGAGAATTAAGAAAATGTTTCAATATAGTGTTTTTTTTTTAAATGAAGGTTTATAAAATAAAATGATCAAGCTTAAGAATAATGTCATGATGATCATGATCAAGATTAGAAAGACCTAAAGTACTCAAATTTAAATATACTTACACAAAATTAAAAGTTGGGATAAATCCACAAAGGATTTCAAAGCACTTGCTACAAAGAAAAAGACTTACCATATGTTTGTATTCAAAATGACACTTACATTACAATTATAAAAACAATTAAGACTAACTACAAAACATATAATAACATTGAAGTTCAAATAATAGAAAAACATAAAAGGGTTAAGGGCATTTACACATCAAAAGTGGATTTCACTTTGAAATATAGATTAATGAAAGGAACCTTCTCTAAAACACTTTATAGATTATATTTTTGAAATGGTAAAAATAAAAAAATAAAAGGACGCAAAACCATTATTTATAACTTAAAGATCAAGTTAATAATAAAAATGATAAAACACTTACTACATGGAAGTGGTCATTTAGAATGGAATGCAATAGCTATAAAGACCTAGGACAACAACATTTGCAATATCATAAATTTGTATATAAAATTGCTCGTGTATACACTAGGTACTTCATTGTGATAATAATGTTGAGGTTAGGTAAACAACATGCCCTCCTCTTTAAGAAACCTTGTGCCAACACTGAGAGACGAGCAATAGAGTAACTAAAAAGGTGGAGATATGCCTCTAGATTTGGAGAAATCTATAAATTACCAAAAAATGGACCTTTGGAGTGCTTTTCAAGGTGGAGTTATAAGAGAAATTTGGGTTCACCTTGTGTTTAAGTCACCATGACAATAAAGGACAAGTTTTTAAAGTAAAACCACTTTATTCATAAAAATACTATACCAATGAGTCAATGAAGTAATTACTATGTATAAAACATGAAAGGGAAATGGGGATTTTTAATCTTTGTTTTAATAGGCTATGATTAGGGATCACTATATGGTCCCTCACAATGTGGAAATTGTACTCATCCATTTTCTTCCAAATGCATCTTCTTCATCTTGGTTCTTTGCAAATTCCAAATATAACTTGAAAGATGTGCTTATAATTATTTTTTCACTCACTGCACCCATGTGCCAAGGAATCGAAGAAGCATGCCAATTATCTAACAAAATACCAAAATCATACCTTCCCTAGTTAAGTAGTGGCACTAAGGGAAGTCTAGAATATCCCCTATATCTTGCTTTTCCAATTAAAGAAGTTTGGAGTCAAACATTGGTTAGAAGGTGTTGGCTCTGTATGGTACAAGTGGACCATGAATTGAAGATGGTATTTCTTCATGTGATTAAAATATGTAATCTCCATGCTATTAGGTGGAAGGAATTTAATGGTATATTCCATTTCATCTTATTCTAAGGAGAGAAAGTTCTCTCGATGGTTAGTGTAGTTTGTGTTCTCCACACCTTCAATCTCTACAACATAAAAGTTATCCTTGAGTGTATAGTTTAAAAATATAAGTTCCACATTATATACAATACCTTCACATCAAATATGTTTATGCTCTAGGATGTTGATGGGAATCATTTAGAGATATTAAGATAGAAGCATAATTAACATGTTTCTTATCTAGGGTGTTTAATGCTCTTATAGGATTAACCATGTCTAGAAACTTTTGTTAGTTGATGGAGCTAAAAATATTGAATATATCAAAATGAGGATGCCCAATCATTGTAACAAAGGACATTGAGGGTTATCTTGTGTCTATTAAAGGGAGTAATTGGTATTCTAGGACAAGATCGATTATGGATTGTTTGTGTGCATGATCCCCTCTAGGTTTAGAGTTCAAGTTAAAGTGTTGTAAATATTCAACAATACAAAAAAAAAAATTAGGGAACAAACTTGGTTTTTATACCAACACTAAGAGCATCAACAACACAATTTGGATCTAGGAGAAGGGGATTTTGACATGTTCGTTAGTTGGAGTATACCAATTATGCATAAAAGCTCCTATAGAGAAAATACTCTTTCTAAATCTTCCACATGATCTTTTTCCTTCATAGCTACAAAAGTGGATTTATCTAAATAATTTGGCTCAAATGATCTTACCTTTGCTCTAATATCTAACCTACAGTTTCATATATATGTCTCATACTAGCTCAAGAGGAAGTATTTCCTTGGACTCTATCACTTGAAACATTTCCATGTATTCTTCAATGGACATCTAGTATAGGTGAATAAAAGAGACATTCTAGAGTATATTCTATTTCAACTTGGCTCTTTGGATTAATGCATCTAGGAACTTGTTGAAATCTCTCTTGGGGTGCTTAGTGATCCTTCTCTTTGCACATGTATGAGTTGGGAATTCTAGGTGTTTTAAGTGCAATATTTAAATTATCTTCTTCCTTGTGTATGACATGCACTTAGAGGCTAGTGTTCCAGGTGGATATCATTGGCCATCCACCTCTTCCACTGAATCAACATTTTCGAGTCCATGGTTTTGATAAACCATGGTGATGCAGGAGCATCGTTGGCAAGCACACAGAGGCGGGACCACACAACACGTGAGAGTTCTTCCAGAAATTCAACGTGAGTAGTTACAACTGACTTCGGAATCCACCTCCACTCAGCGTCGAAATTCACCTTTTGGAGACACGCTTGAACTGGTGCCGAATTTTACCCTTTGAGGCATGTTTTGAAAATTGTAAACAGAGCAGGAGTTTCCACTTCGGCTCTGGAATGCGACTGAACTAAGATAGTTTAGGATGAATTTTAGAGTAGGCAAGTAGCCAAGGGAACCCCTAGAAACATCTTTGAGTTATGTAGAATTTTACACACCCAGTTAGCAGGAGAGGAGAAATACAAAGAGATACTAGCTGTAAGAGAAAAATTGTGAGTTAGCAGGAGATCTCAATCTTTTGAGTGACTGTAAATTTGAATGTATGGTGTATCCAGTGGGCACTTGTGAATATAACAGAATGGAAAATTGACCCAAATGTGTGGTGTTTGGACTGCGTGCATTTTCCTATTATTTTTTGTTTTCATGGACAAGTGGATGGAACTGTGAATTTTTCGAGTTTCAATTGTTTCTCTTCATTAGAAGCTCTGCAAGGTGTGCATTGAGCCATAGAGGAACACTGTGGATCTGAGTTATTGAAATCCATCAGACGCAAGGAGTGCGCGGGAGATCGAAGTCTGAACTAGACAAATCTCAGGAGGAATAACACTTCAGAAGAGTTATCGAGATCCAAGAACTCAATCCCGGGAAGAGGTGAAGACCGAGTCTTGAAGACTTAGAAAATTTTCTAAATCTGAAGCGAGTAAAAGCTCAGGAGGAAGAACGTCATTGAGCATTGGATCATGGAGGAAGATCCCGCAGACTGTCCGATTTGAGGGAGAAGCACAAGCTTTAACACTGCGTAGATCCAGGAGGGGAGATCTCGGAGATCTGAACGAACGGTGGAGAACTCTCGAGGAGGGTCGCGAAATAACACCAATCATTGGATCAAGTGGAGTTGCAAGGAGGTCAGTGACGAGGAAGAGGTATGAGTCGTAGATCTCAGGGACTATCATGAGACATCGATCGAACACCAAAGTATTTCGGCATTTCGGCACTTTGGAATTTCGGCAACCGGGAGTTCCAAGGAATAGGGATACGACAGAGGTCCTTGTCTCCCGAAACCCCGAATCGCGAATTAGCGAAATAGAAAGATCGAATGTGGGTCGTAGATATCAGGAGCTATTGTGAGTCGTTGATCAAACACTAAGGCATTTCGACATTTCGGTATTTCGGCAACCAGGAATCCCAAGGAGCAGAGATATCCCCTATGTTCTAATTTCGCGAAACGCGAAACCCTGAAGGGATAGGTGTTGGAACATTTCGGCCACCGGGGGTTCGAAAGGGGAAAGGAGGGACCCTTGCATCACAATTCCCCGAATTGCGAAACCCCGAAAGAGCGAACACCAATCCAGTTCGGCGTTTCATGAACCGGGATTTTGAAAGACAAAAAATAGGGGAGTGCTTGCACCGCGATCCCCCGAATCACAAAAGCCAATAGCGCTTTGGCATTAAGCACATGGACACAGAGTTGTGGTCACATGGATGGAGGCTAAGGGAGGAGTAAAAGCTCGTTAAGCCCTTTTCGACATTTTGGGACCCTAGAGGTTGAAGGGCCAAGAACCATCTGTCGTCGGAATCACGAAATCGCGAATTCCAAAATCTCGAAAGGCGGAACGTGGTCACGGGTAGATTTCGGCATTTCAGGGTTCGGTTGTTCGAGAGACCAGGAGTCAAGAGACGTGGAGTCCCGGTTCGTGAAATCGTGAAACCCCGAAATAGGAAAAGGAGGCACGCACAGGTTTTCTCAAGACCTGTACCAGAGGACGAAGGGACCTGTGGATTCGTCCAAAGGGTTCCAGCAAGAGCTCGAAGGGCCATTTTGGCTCAGGGAAGAGAACGATCCAGAGATCGGGAGGTCACAGAATCCTGCTAAGGTAGGGGGTCTGCATCAGGTGGTATCAGAGCCTCAGTTTTTCGTCTGTAGACTTCAGGCGAAGGAGGAAAAGAAGGAGATAGAGAACTCGGAGCTGTACTCTGTGTGTGACAAGCAGTCAACATAATGCCGCCAAGAAGACGAGAGTCGCCTTTAGCCAACTGTGTTGTAGAGAGGGATATGCGAGAGCTTCGCGCCCGATTGGAAACAATGGAAGCAGCACAGAGAAGAGCACCTGACGTTGGGGATGTCAGTGATGCAGAAAGTGAAGAGGTTGAGGTTGAAGAAGCTACAGGAGAGGATGTTGTAGAAGAACGTTTGTTGAGAGAAGTTGCCATATTGGGAGGCAGAGCTAAGATAGAGGTCCCCGTGTATGAGGGAAATCTAGATGTTGAAGAACTGTTGGACTGGATAAGGTCCATGGACAAACAATTCGACTATGAAGATTTTGATGAGGAGAAGAAGGTGAAGCAGGCAGTCACTAGGCTAAAAGGACATGCAACATTGTGGTGGGACGAACTGTAGGCTGAAAGGAGAAGTAAATGCAAACAGAGGATAAAGAGTTGGGACAGGATGATAGCCAAACTGAAGGCTAAGTTCATACCCAAAGACTACCAGATCAATTTGTTCAGGAAGCTACAGAACCTGAGACAAAAAGGGCTGACAGCCAAGGAGTACACCGAGGAGTTCTACCGGCTGAACATCAGAACTGGACAACGAGAGAGAGATGAAGAGAAAGTCGTCAGAAATATAAATGGCTTGAGATATGAAATCCAGGATGAACTTAGCATGATGTCAGTGAGGACTGTGGAAGATGCCTATCAGTTTGCGCTGAAGGCAGAGGAGAAGCTAGTCAGAAAACAGAACCAGCGAGGAAGAGGTAAAAGCTCGATCCAAAGCAAAAGTAATGGATTTAACCGTGACAGAGCACATCAGTCTAAGGACGAGGCTGAGAAACCACGCAATCACTCAGAACGAGGAGGAAGTTCACGAGGGAGACAGATTGGTGGAAGAAACTCTTCTAGAGGAAGAGGCAGAGGAGGAGTAAGGTGTTATAACTGTGGAAAGATAGGGCACATGTCTTGGGAATGTCCCAAGAAGAAGAAGGAAGGAGGAGAAGCTCACATTTCAGAAGCACAATGAAGAGATATTGAGGCAGAAGGAGCAGAGGATGGAGCATCCTTGATGTTGAGAAAAGTTCTCTTAAAACCAGAGGCAGAAATTGAAAAACCAGTGCAGAGAAATAGTCTCTTTAGGAAAGCTTGCAAGACTAAGGATAAAGTATGCAAGGTGATCATTGACAGTGGAATTACTGACAACCTAGTATCCACAGAGATGGTGGAAAAATTGGAGCTGAAGACAACTGCACATCCAAGGCCATACAAAGTCTCACGGCTGCAAAAAGGACACCAGGTAATGATCACTAAACAATGCCTGGTTGAAATTAAAATAGGAGGATATAAAGATGAAATCCTATGTGATGTAATTCCCATGGATGTATGTCACATTTTGTTGGGAAGACCATGGAAGTTTGACATAAATGTCATTCATGATGGGAGGGAAAATACATATACATTGGAGAAATATGGTAGGATGCATATGTTGCTGCCAATGGAGGAAAAGAGAGCGAAAGAGGAAGCCAACACAAGCATACTTCTCATGAGTGGGAAGGAACTCCTAAAAGAATTCAAGGAAGAACAAGAGATGCAGTTCGTTGTGGTGAGGAGGCCCAAAGTCATCCTTACAAGTACGTCAATGGATGATTTGCCTGAAGAAGTTCAGGAGCTGTTGGATAATTTTGTTGATATGGTGGTGGATGAGCTGCCAAACTCATTGCCACCCATCAAGATTATCAGTCATCATATCGACTTGATACCAGGAGCAAGCCTACCGAATAAGGCAGCGTACAGATTAACACCTCGAGAAAATGAGGAGGTGAGGAACCAAGTCCAAGAATTGTTGGATAAGCGTTTGGTCAGAGAAATTTTAAGCCCATGCGCAGTACCAACTGTGTTAAGCCCAAATAAATATGGAGGGTGGAGAATGTGCATAGACTCGAGAGCCATCAACAAGATCACCATCAGGTACAGATTCCCTTTACCGAGAATGGATGATTTAATGGATTTCTTAAGTGGAACAAATTTCTTTTCTAAGATAGATCTGAAAAGTGGATATCACCAGATTAGGATGAGGGAAGATGATGAATGGAAAACAACCTTTAAGACGAATGAAGGTCTGTATGAGTGGCTAGTTATTCCATTTGGCCTTACGAATGCCCCAAGTACTTTTATGAGGTTGATGAATGAAATTCTGAAAGATTTCATTGGCAATTTCGTAGTTGTATATCTGGACGATATACTGATCTTTAGCAAGACTAAAGAGGATCATTTGAGGCACCTAACGCTGGTAATGAGGAGGCTACAACAAGAGAAACTGTTGATCAATTTAAAGAAGTCCTCTTTTATGAAGACATAACTCATTTATTTGGGTTTCGTGATCTCTTCGAATGAATTGAAGATGGATCCAGAGAAGGTGAAAGTAAGCAGAGAATGGCCATCACCAAGGAGCATGTTCGAGGTAAGGAGCTTTCATGGTTTAGAGAGTTTTTATAGAAAGTTCATTAGAGACTTCAGTGGGATTTGTGCACCCATGATGGATACAATAAAGAAGCGACACAAGTCTTTTAAATGGATAGAGGAGGCCGAAAAGAGATTCAGTATACTGAAGGAGAAGATAACAGAATGACCAATTCTGGTCTTGCCGAATTTTGAGAAGACATTTCAGGTAAGATGTGACGCAAGTGGAGTTGCAATAGGAGCAGTTCTGAGTCAGGACAATCGACCTGATGTCTATTTCAGCGAGAAGCTGAATGAGACTAAGAGGAAATACTCCACATATGACAAGGAGTTTTATGCCATAATTCAAGATTTGAAGAAATGGAGGCATTATCTTGTCTTGCAAGAGTTTGTCTTCTATAGCGATAACCAATCTTTACAATTCATAACCCGACAAGAAAAACTGAATCAGAGGCATGCAAAATGGGTTGAATTTATGCAAAATTTTACCTTTGTCATAAAACATATTGCTGGGAATGCTAACAAGGTTGTTGATGCGTTAAGCAAGAGATGTTTGATCATGCAGAAATTCCAAGTGAATACCTTGGGGTTTGAACACCTTAAGGATATGTATTGTGATGATATAGATTTCAAGGAGGCCTACGAAGCATGTACAAGCCCTGTACTGAGAGATAGAAGTCAGTGGGCAGAGTATATGGTTCAGGAAGGATTGTTCTTCAGAGGAAATCAATTGTGCATACCAAAATGCTCAATGAGGGACAATCTTCTGAAGGAGAAGCATAGTGGAGGATTGGCTGGACATTTCAGCCATGATAAAACGTTTGCACAGTTGAGCAGTTCATACTATTGGCCAGGTATGAGAACAGAGGTGATAAAGTTTGTGAACAAATGTAGGATCTGTCAACATGCAAAGGGGAAAAGACAGAACATTGGATTGTATCAACCATTTGCCAATACCAGAGAGGCCTTGGGATGCAATAAGCATGGATTTTGTGTTGGGATTACCAAGAACACAAAGGGGATTCGATTCCATATTTGTGGCGGTGGATAGGTTTTCAAAGATGGCACATTTCATCCCATGCCAGAGGACCAGTGATGCAACACATGTTGCAAATCTGTTTTTCAGAGAAGTTGTGAGACTTCATGGTCTACCCAGGAGCATTGTCTCAGACAAAGACACAAAATTTGTTGGTCACTTTTGGAGGATGTTGTGGAAGAAGATGGGGAAATTTTTTTCCTTCAACTCATCTTATCACCCTCAGACAGATGGGCAGACTGAGGTGGTAAATAGAAGTTTGGGAAACTTATTGAGAAGCCTGGTTACTGAACACCATAACCAGTGGGATCAGATTCTGCCACAAGTAGAATTTGCATACAATGACTCACCAAACAGGAGCATCAGAAGGAGCCCATTCCAAATACTATATGGAATGCAACCTAGGGGAGTGTTTGAGTTAAGGGACTTGGAACAGGGAGAGATCAGAAGCGCTAGAGCATAGGATTTTGCTGCTGAGATGTAGAGACTCCATGGTCGGATCAAAGAACAATTACAGAGTTCTAATTAAAAATACAAACACAGAGCTGATCAGCATCTCAGGGAACTTCAATTTGAAGTGGGAGATCAAGTTCTAGCACATCTCAGGAAGAAAAGGTTCCCTAGGGGAACATATAACAAATTGAAGATGAAGAAGATAGGACCCTGTAAGATCTCGAGGAATTTTGATGCAACTGCCTATGAGATCGAGCTGCCAGATTGTGTGGGAATTTCACCCATATTCAATGTTTCAAACCTGTAACCTTACAGGAAAGATGACACAGAAGGGTCAGAAGATCAAGGAAATATTCAGTGGGAGAAACAGATGCCTGTGGTAGAAAAACCATAGATGGAGAAAATTCTGGACTAGAGGATTGGCAAAAATACCAGGAGGAAGACTTATTTTGAGTATCTGGTCAAATGGAAGGGACACCCAATAGAAGATGCCAGATGGGAAAACGAAGCTGCTATCTAGAAGCAGGGAAAGTTAGTAGAGGAACTCATGGATAGGGGTCCATGAATTTTTGTCAAGGGGAGTATGATGCAGGAGCATCATTGGCAAGCACACAGAGGCTGGACCACACAACACGTGAGAATTCTTCCAGAAATTCAACGTGACCAGTTACAACTGACTTCGAAATCCGCTTCCACTCAGTGCCTAAATTCACCTTTTGGAGGCACGCTTGAACCGGTGCCAAATTTTACCCTTTGAGGCACGTTTTGAAAATTGTAAACAGAGCAGGTGTTTCCACTTCAGCTCTGGAATGCGACTAAACTAAGAAAGTGTAGGATGAATTTTAGAGTAGGCAAGTAGCCAGGGGAAGTGCTAGAAACATCTTTGAGTTATGTAGAAGTTTACACACCCAGTTAGCAGGAGAGGAGAAATACAGAGAGATACTAGCTGTAAGAGAAAAACTGCGAGTTAGCAGGAGATCTCAATATTTTGAGTGACTGTAAATTTGAATGTATGGTGTAGGCAATGGGCACTTGTGAATATAACAGAATGGAAAATTGACCCAAATGTGTGGTGTTTGGACTGTGTGCATTTTCCTGTTATTTTCTATTTTCATGAACAAGTGGATGGAACTGTGAATTTTCCGAGTTTCAATTGTTTCTCTTCATTAGAAGCTCTGCAAGGTGTGCATCGAGCCAGAGAGGAACACCGTGGATATGAGTTATCGAAATCCCTGAGACGCAAGGAGTGCGTGGGAGATCGAAGTCTGAACCAAACAAAGCTTAGGAGGAATAACACTTCGGAAGAGTTATCAAGATCCAATAACTCATTCCCGGGAAGAGGTGAAGATTGAGTCTTGAAGAATTAGAAAAATTTCTAAATTTGAAGCATGTAAAAGCTCAGGAGGAAGAACGTCGTCGAGCGTTGGATCGTGGTGGAAGATCCTGCAGACCGTATGATTTGAGGGAAAAGCACAAGCTTTAATGCTGCGTAGATCCAGGAGGGGAGATCTCAGAGATCTGAACGGACAATGAAGAACTCTCGAGGAGGGTCACGAAATACCGCCAATCGTTGGATCAAGTGGAGTTGCAAGGAGGTCAATGAAGAGGAAGATGTCTGATCCGTAGATCTCAACGACTATCATGAGACGTCGATCGAACACCAAAGCATTTCGACGTTTCGACGTTTCAGCATTTTGGCAACCGGTAGTTCCAAGGAACAGGGATATGACAGAGGTCCTTGTCTCCCGAAACCCCGAAACGCGAATTAGTGAAATAGCGAGATCGAACATGGGTCGTAGATCTTAGGAGCTATTGTGAGTCGTTGATCGAACGCTAAGGCATTTTGGCGTTTTGGCATTTCAGTATTTCGACAACCGAGAATCCCAAGGAGCAGAGTTATCCACTGCGTTCTAATTTCACGAAACACGAAACCCCAAAGGGATAGGTGTTGGAACATTTCGGCATTTCAGCCACCGAGGGTTCGAAAGGGGAAAGGAGGGACCCTTGCATCGCAAAACCCCGAAAGAGCGAACGCCAAGCCAATTCGGCATTTCGTGAACCGGGATTTTGAAAGACAGAAAATAGGGGAGCGCTTGCACCACGATTCCCCAAATCATGAAAGCCAATAGCGCTTTGGCATTAAGCGCGTGGAAATAGAGATGTGGTCACGTGGATGGAGGCTAAGGGAGGAGTCAAAGCCCGTTAATCCCTTTTCGGCATTTCGGGACCCGGGAGGTTGAAGGGCCAAGAACCGTCTGCCGTCAGAATCACAAAATCGTGAATTCTGAAATGTCGAAAGGCGGAACGTGTTCACGGATAGATTTCGGCATTTTGGGGTTCGAGCGTTCGAGAGACCCGGAGTCAGGAGACGTGGAGTCTCGGCTCGCGAAATCGTGAAACCCCGAAATACGAAAAGGAGTCGCACGCGGGTTTTCTCAAGACCTGTACCAGAGGACGAAGGGACCTGTGGATTTGTCCAAAGGGTTCCAGCAAGAGCTCAAAGGGCCATTTCGGGTTAGGGAAGAGAATGATCCAGAGACCGGGAGGTCACAAAATCTTGCTGAGGTAGGGGGTCTGCACCAGGTGGTATCAGAGCCTCAGTTTTTCGTCTGTAGACTTCAGGCGAAGGAGGAAAAGAAGGAGACAGAGAACTCGAAGTTGTACTCTGTGTGTGACAAGCAGTCAACATAATACCACCAAGAAGACGAGAGTCGCCTTCAGCCAACTTTGTTGTAGAGAGGGAGATGCGAGAGCTTCGCGCCCGATTGGAAACAATGGAAGCAACATAGAGAAGAGCACCAGACGTTGGGGATGTCAGTGATGCAGAAAGTGAAGAGGTTGAGGTTGAAGAAGCTACATGAGAGGATGCTGCAGAAGAACGTTTGTTGAGAGAAGTTGCCTGATTGGGAGGCAGAGCTAAGATAGAGGTCCCCATGTATGAGGGAAATCTATATGTTGAATAACTGTTGGACTGGATAAGGTCCATGGACAAACACTTCAACTATGAAGATGTCGATGAGGAGAAGAAGGTGAAGCAGGCAGTCACTAGGCTAAAAGGACATGTAGCACTGTGGTGGGACAAACTGCAGGCTGAGAGGAGAAGTAAAGGAAAACAGAGGATAAAGAGTTGGGACAAGATGGTAGCTAAACTGAAGGCTAAGTTCATACCCAAAGACTACCAGATCAATCTGTTCAGGAAGCTACAGAACCTGAGACAGAAAGGGCTGACAGCCAAGGAGTACACCAAGGAGTTCTACCGGCTGAACATTAGAACTGGACAACAGGAAAGAGACGAAGAGAAATTCGCCAGATATATAAATGGCTTGAGATATGAAATCCATGACGAACTTAGCATGATGTCAGTGAGGACTGTGGAAGATGCTTATCAGTTTGCGTTGAAGGCAGAGGAGAAGCTGGTCAGAAAACAAAACCGGCAAGGAAGAGGTAAAAGCTCGATCCCATGCAAAAGAAAGGGATTTAACTGTGACAAAGCACATCAGTCTAAGGATGAGGTTGAGAAACCACACAATCACTCAGAACGGGGAGGCAGTTCACGAGGGAGACAAAGTGGTGGAAGAAACTCATCTAGAGGAAGAGGCAGAGGAGGAGTAAGGTGCTATAATTGTGGAAAGATAGGGCACATGTCTTGGGAATGTCCCGAGAAGAAGAAGGAAGGAGGAGAAGCTCACATTTAAGAAGCACAATGAAGAGATGTTGAGGCAGAAGGAGTAGAGGATGGAGCATCCCTGATGTTGAGAAAAGTTCTCTTAAAACCAGTGGCAGAAATTGAAAAACTAGTGCAGAGAAACAGTGTCTTCAGGACAACTTGCAAGACTAAGGATAAAGTATGCAAGGTGATCATTGACAGTGGAAGTACTGACAACCTAATATCCACAGAGATGGTGGAAAAATTGGAGCTTAAGACAACTGCACATCCAAGGCCATACAAAGTCTCATGGCTGCAAAAAGGACACCAGGTAATGATCACTAAACAATGCCTGGTTGAAATTAAAATAGGAGGATATAAAGTTGAAATCCTATGTGATGTAATTCCCATGGATGTATGTCACATTTTGTTGGGAAGACCATGGAAGTTTGACAGAAATGTCATTCATGATGGGAGGAAATATACATAAACATTAGGGAAGAATGGTAGGACGCATATGTTGTTGCCAATGGAGGAGAAGAGAGAGAAAGAGGAAGCCAACACTAGCATACTTCTCATGAGTCAGAAGGAACTCTTGAAAGAATTCAAGGAAGAACAGGAGATGCAGTTTGTTGTGGTGAGGAAGCCCATAGTCATCCTTATGAGTACGTCAATGGATGATTTGCCTGAAGAAGTTCAGGAGCTGCTGGATAATTTTATTGATATAGTGGTGGATGAGCTTCCAAACTCATTTCCGCCCATCAGGAATATCAGTCAGCATTTCGACTTGATACCAGAAGCAAGCCTACCGAACAAGGCAGCATACAAATTAACACCTCGAGAAAATCAGGAGGTGAGGAACCAAGTCCAAGAATTGTTGGATAAGGGTTTGGTCAGAGAAAGTTTGAGCCCGTGCACAGTACCAACTGTGTTAATCCCAAAGAAAGATGGAGGGTGGAGAATGTGCATAGACTCGAGAGTCATCAACAAGATCACCATCAGGTACAGATTCCATTTACCGAGAATGGATGATTTAATGGATTGCTTAAGTGGAGAAAATTTCTTTTCATTGGCCATCCACCTCTTCCACTGAATCAACATTTTCGAGCCCATGGTTTTGATAAACCATGGTATACACCCATGGTATTTAAAAGATGGAGAGAAATAAAATAAATAATAATAATATTAAAATGGTAAAAAGATGTTTGCACGGTTATTAATTAGTTTTTACCATTGGTTGTTTATGAGCCCGTGGTTTTGTCACCCATGGTATTTGTAAAATGGGATAAAGAAAATAAACATACAATAATATTAAAATAAGTGAAACTATATGACTCTTAACGAAAAATGCATTTGTAAGTACTATATATATGAGCCTTCTCATTTGTAAAAGGATATATTATTATTCCTTCATGATGTATCCAACAAGGTCACTCTTTCGACCTCTTGTAATATATTTTTGCGAATGAGCGTAGCCGACATCTCTTTCTCTTTAGAGATAAGCTACCACTATTCTAGAAAGTTTGTATTATATAGTATTTTGTTATTTTATTCATTAATAAAAGTTGGATTTCACTATACTTATGTGTTCTCTGATATAGTTTTGTTTGCATCTGATTTTGTTCTTAATATAATATGGATCAGTGGTATCAAAGCCTTGGCAATTCATTTAGACACAAGGAAAGTTACATAATGATCACCATAAAAAGTGGTCTAGATACCTGCAACAATTCCACTTGAACATTACATATAAGAAGGGAATCACCAATCGTGTCGCAGACTTCCTCAGTCGGTCCCTGGTCATAGAACTAACCACATTTATTAACTCTTGTGGATACGAGACCTCCGGGTGGCCACATTTATACCACAACGACTATGACTTCGTTACTACATATCAGGCATTGAACGTAGGCAAACAAGTCTTAGAATTCCACCTCTAGGATGCACTCATGTGTTATTTGGTCCATCTTTCTGTCCCTTCAAGTGAGCGTGAGAAGTTGATTTGGGAGGCACATTACATTCGGGTGGCCAGACACTTTGGTGTGAAGAAGACAATAACGATATTGCAGAGGTATTTTCATTGGCCAAAGCTTCAACAAGACATTATCGAGTACATCAAGTTGTGTAGTACAAGTTACACCACTAAACCGACTATCAAGAAGTAAGGGATGTACACTCCTCTATCTACCCCAGACAAGCCATGGGAATTAGTCTCCATGGATTACATGTCAGGTTTTCCTTCCACCAAACAAGGTCACGATTGTGTATTTGTGGTTGTCGATTGGTTCTCTAAAATGACCATTTTAGCACCATGTAAGAAGAGTGTCACATCCGATGCCACTTCTAAGCTCTTCTTTGAGCATGTCTGGGTTCATTTTGGGCTGCCACAGACCATTATTTTAGATAGGGACAATAGGTTCTTGAGTGCCTTCTAGTCTAGCATATGGTCTCTAATGGACACCAAGTTGACCAAATCAACTAACTTCCACCCCCAAATAGATGGACAAACAAAAGTAGTCAACCATGTGATTGTATATATTCTATGCATGTACAACTCCAAGCATCCACGTACATGGGATGGCAGTCTTCCATATGTTTAACATATCTATAATAGATCTCTTCACAACTCTATTAGCCACAACCCATTTCAAGTGTGCTTGGGGTTCCAACCATTAACCCCCATTGATGTAGCTTTTCCCATTGCATCTTCACCGACATAGTCCTCCCACACTCAAACCGAGGCAGATCATGTAGCCACATTTGTTAAACGGATCTATCACCTCCAAAAATAGGTTCATGACATCCTTCAAAAGGCTAATGCCAAGTACAAGCAATGACACAACCAACATCAGGTTCCACACAAGCTTCAAGTTGGTGATAAGGTGTAGTTGCACTTGTAGAAAGAGAGCCTCATAGGCCCTCATAGGAAGCTAATACCACTCTGATATGGGCCTTACACCATCATAAAGGTTGTGGGTGAAAATGATTTTGAATCGAGTATTCCTCCTTTCCTTGGCTTGCACCCAATATTTAATGTGGAGTTGCTCCAACTATATTAT
>SNQJ01S0074461.1:12991-37340 GCA_010110895.2 Picea sitchensis
TATTTTATTTCAAAGTTTAATTTACAATATTTTATTCAAAAAATAAATCATTCGAGTGTTGAAAATCTCTCTCTCTGGCACCTAGGTATCTTGTTATATAGTGGTTTCCTTACTGCAAATCAGATTAGTAGCTCACAAAACAAAAATACAATGCTAGAATATTCAACTCAAATAAAGATAGCGAAAGAAAAAATTGGAAGCCAAATCATGCACACATAAACACCAATATTTTTGGGTAGATAACCCTGGAAAAAACCTGGAGGGAAATCAGTCTTGAGACTGATTTTATTATGATAAAATCAAGGCTCTCGTAACTAGGATAATGGTCCAGTGAGATAAATACAATTGTATACAAATATGGAAATTATGATATACTATAAGACCCAGATCTGAATGCTTTTTGAGGTGTACATGTTTTTCCTTCTCCAAACTCCCGTATACGCACCTGTCTCCATTGTGACCTGTGTACACACACCAAAAGACTCTAGAAAAAACTCCATATGGTTCAACACTTCCCTATGGCTTCGCTCTTTTGAAACCCACTTGTGGATGCCTATGTTCTCTCTTCTCCTTGACCTGATCTCTAGATGGAAGTCCTTCTCTACCTATCCAATATATCCTTGATTTATAGTCCTTCATGATACAACCCTCTCTGTGTTGACTCTCTCAACACAAGTGTCTTCTCCTTTACCCTAGCATTTCTTTTATAATCTTGAGTTATAATCTAACCCTAATCTCCAAAGTGATTTATGGTTGAGATTACTTCTCACCTCACTTGAGATCAATGGATAATATTAAATGTTAACTTTTAGCATTTCCTTAAATAACTCAATTAATTCAATTAAATAATAAAAGCACATTACTTTAATAATTCCTTTAATTAAAATAAATTCAAGGATACAAGTATTTGGATAATTTCCACATGACTAAACACATATACCTGGGTGGAAATACTTGTTCGATGCTACCATGCATCAACATCAAGAAATAAACTTTTTCTAAAAAGTCATTTAGGGAAAGTGACAAAATTAGGTGCCACAACATCATATTTTGTTGGTATTTGTGCCATCCCAATGGCATCTTGTTTCTTGGCCCTATTTTGCAGCTATAAATTAGGTAGCTTCATGCTTCCCAAGGCCATCAATGGTTCTTGGATTCACCATGGGTGAAGTTCCATGGCTTGGGGAAAATTTGGGCTACTTTGGAAGGCAGAGGAGTCTTGGGTTTAGTCATTGAAAGTAAGGAAGTGCCCATTATTTGAGCACTTTCTAGACCTAATTTGATGCCCCCTTGCTACCTATATATCGTCCCTGAGTATTGGTGAAGCATGGCTTCAACTGGGCTTGATTTGGCAAAAGGGGGCCTCGAGTCTGAACACTTGGAAGGTTATCCCCTCATACTAAACAACCAAAAATCTGATTTTTTGTCTTCATGCTATATTTATATTCACCATATTTTTTTTTCCTTTCATTTGGTGCAAATCGAGCTCCAGATGAGTGAGATATGGCCCCAGAAAGGTCATAGGAAAGCACTGGTTGGAGGGTTGATTAGGGAAAAGTTTGAAATTAAGAGCCAAACTATAAGTGGGAAACCAAAACTAATAGGATTATGCAAGCTTTCTTGGTTGTATATGAAATGGGTTTCCTTTCATTTGGTTCAATTTGACCCCAAAGGCCGTCACTTAGGTCCCCTTCTGACACATGTTCCCTAGTCAAAACAGGGTCCTTGACACTCCTAAATGCTCCAATAAAAATATAGGATGAATTTTTGAAAGTGAATGTCATGGATAGATTTTATTCTTCATCCTAGTCATCTAGACTATTTCTGGGTGAAAATCCACATCTGGATGAGGAAGATATGTTATTAATTCTTCCAATAACTCTTGGGGGGGATTAAATTTAATTAAAAGTTGAAACTATATAATATATATATATATATAACCCCCCGACCATATATATATGTATAACCCCTCGACCATACAAAAATACAATCCACAAATTAAATCCCTTCGATGGTTATTCAAAGGGGTGGCAGTGACTATGCCTTGGTGGCAGGACATAACATTGCAGGATTAGACATTTGTCTAAACATTTCCAATGCATTCTTGAATAAATCCCTCTGCCTTATGGGATCGTACTTAGCATCCTCAGGTATTTCCTTCTGGATATTACTTTGATTATTATTGTCAACATGTACCAATATTTTTTCCTCCTCTATTAATAATGTTAATACTCTTTTTCTTCAGCTATAGGTCTGGGCTCAGAACTTGTCAAATTAGCGCCTCTTTTCCTTGCACGATCTTCCCATTTTGTAATCAAATGAAGACAATCCTTAGTGGCATGAGTGTTATTTCTACAATGTGCACACCAAGGTCTTCTCAGAAGTGGACAATCTCTTGCAAGATTCCCTTGCTCATCATAATTGTAACAATGAATTGGTCCTCTTCCACTAGTCTGCCCACCTCTTAATCCTCCCCCACCTTTGTGAACTCCTCCAAACCCTTGAGGAGCTTCGTCGACCCTAAATGCAGATCGATCTAATCTGTCTACAAGAGCATCCAAAGTGCGACATTGCTTGGCAGTATGAGTAGGACCCACATAATTCACAATATATTGTATTAGGAACAAGGGTATACTTTTGTAGGATGGGGAAGTTCCTAGGGGAGTGCCCATGACTTCTGCAGATTTCACAATACTCATTATTTTGGCCTCCTTGATGATTCAAGAAGGCATGGTACTGAATAGGTCCATGAAATGGCATTATAGCAACGACTTGCACGACCCCTCCCAATGGTCCTATTGGTGGAGGCATCATCAAGTGAGGAGGGGGTCCTGCACCCCTTAGTCTTGGAAATTCAGTCACTATATGACCTTCATTATAGAAGCCAGTACACCATACCTACGGTCAACCTCCTCTAGGAAGGGTCAATTCTTGATCTTGTCAGTTAATGTAGAAATATAGCCTTGCAGTTGCATGATATTATGATCGTCATATAGTCTCGTCACCCACAAGCTTCCAGGATAGCCTACCATAGCCTTTATTTTCATGGACTTTTCAAAGGCTTCCCCCAAAGTAGTTATCCGCTATTGAGTTAATGGGATTCGGGTTAATGGTAACAACTCTTGAATAAATTATTCGCACTATTGGTATTCATGAATGGGGTTTGCTAATTTCCCTATCACATCCTTAAATATTTGGTTATATTTGCATGTGGACTCATTGTCTCTCTGTTAGTCTCCCTCAACTCAGAGAGATCCTATTTCTCTGATCGTGGTAAGAGAAATTCCACTATAAACTTATGCTTCACCTGGATTAAAGAAAAATGCTTCCCTTGATTATTCCTTTAGCTCAATAGATTCCATGTACCACTTTAGATCTCGACCCCTCAAAGTAGTTTGGAACTCAACCAATTTTTTTGCATCTAGTGTTTTGCATGACCTCCAGAAGGCCTCACAAAGGAACCAATTTTATTCAACATCCTCATCCCCTTTACCCCAAAATTTTTGGTATCACGTAAGAGATCCTACGTGTTGATGCATCATCGATGAACTTGGAGATCCTATCAAAATGAACCCTGAGGGTCCTGGTTGTGATATAACTGAAACACTCACCACACGACTGCCACTACTACTGCTTGAACTTATTGAAATAGAAAGGTTATAAACAATAGAACCTACAAAAACATTAATTGTATAGATTACCAAATTTGCAAATGGCGTTGGGGAGTAGGTGACTCGAGGTTGGGTCCTTTACCTATAGAGCGAGGTTCTTTGATCGGTGGGGTCACATTTTCTTACAAGATTTCATCTACCTCATGCTACGTTCTGGAGTTCTTCGACGTAGTGAGTTTTGTCTCTCCCACAGCTCCTTCTGAGGTCTCAACTGAGAATTATTCTTTAGTAGTGGCGTCAATATTTACTTCTTCATCTATCTCTCCTAAGATTCCCTTCTCTTGTTTTCCTCCTGCAAATTCTTCACCTCTCTCACCAAATTTATCCTTCAACAATCAACTGTCCATCCTTACACGTCTCTGCAACTCTTGAAACTTATCTAATTCTTTCCAATGACTACCATCATAATCAATCTCCTTCCGCAATTGATCAGATATATTCATTACCTTTCTCATCTATCTCCACCACCTCTTTTCAGTAGTCCCAAACCTCCTGAGATCAAATTCAAGTCTTGCAATTTTCTCTCGTCGACCCCCCGTCTCCTAAAACTTCTTCTTTATTATCTTATAACTCTCCCACAAACCACCTCCCATCGAGCACAGGGGTTTAGGATGCCATCTCAACTAAAGGAACCGGAGAGATTCCTTCTTCAACTAGAAAAATATTAATCCAAAGAGGGATTTCATGCAACAATATTCCTCTAGGTCCCTCATAGAATAATACTTCTTCTTTTCAAAAATATTGTTCATTCTCCACAACAAATTCAATAGTATATCCTTCCAGAGCAGTTTTCACCCAAAAATCCACAACACAAGATATCTGATGATCCAACTAGTGAAGAGATGCTAAATGCTCAGCGGTCCAATTATATCTTCTCTTGACTCGATATTTGTATTTTGTTTCTTCTTGTAGTCGGTCGATCCACTGAAATACCTCTTTAAGTAAATAGATCCAGAATATCTCATACTGGTTACTCACAGGTTCTGAATAAAAGACAATGCTCTTCACAACCCTCAAGATTTTGTGTTGTAACTCAACTTCTTTCTATATAAACTCATCAAACCTTATTTCCCACCAATTCTCAACATTAGACTTAAATATGTGATGAGGAATCCTCTAAAATCTCACTTTAAAGTTAGGTCCCAACAACGGAACCATTTGTTGGCACGTGATTGAGACTAGGGTTTTTGAAGGTTACCAACAAAGGTACCATTGTATTCTAGCAGTGTTGGCATATTCAACCTTCCGCAAGGGAAGGAGGTCTCACCCAAAGCACATCCAAGACATAAGTGGTGAAGGGAGTCAAAGAGGATGCATCATCGGGTTTAGCACAACCATAAACGGATCCATACATAAATACGCAACCAGACATGCATACACAGTAATTAAATGCTAAGTATATGTGATAGAAGCAATCATGCAATAGAGAACTAGGGATTCATGCACATTATAACAAAATTTTAGAGACTGAATGATCTTCTTCTATATTATCATCATCCCAACATAGTTTACAACAAATATAGTTCTCATATAATAGCTTACGGATCCAAGTCTATCCCCAGATACCCATTACAGACTCTTGGGATCTGTGCAAGCACAGTGACATTCAAAAACCTTTACAATAGCCTTGAAAAACAGACTCAATAATAATTATAATACTGACAACAATGGTAACAAACCATCATAATAATAAAAACAACAACAACAATGATGAACGATTTCCCATTACATAACTCCATATTTATATTGTTCCCTTGGTTGCTTCTTGGCTTCTTAATTTCGTTGTCTTTTCGGTGTTGATTCTTGATCCCGCTATATTTTTCGACCTTCTCCTTTCATGCGTTTGATATTCTTTGGATTTTCTACTACTCATCCAACTGGTGCATGCTACTTTTTCATTTTTGTTAGACTGTCAGTTGGATTTTTTCTCATCTAACTATTTTCCACCGCTTCTGATCTTTCGTTGTCATATTGTACTTTCCCGCAAAACATTCGTATTTCCGCAAAAAAGGGGATCCCTAAAAAATGGATGGCCCAACAAAACTAAAGAAATATCATGACGAAGTATCCAATCTAGTAAAGAAAACAACCTGTGAAGTGAAAGCACACTCCACCATGGTCAAAAAAATTGGATTTATCATTTCTCCATGTGATCAGGTTTGGTAAGTGATTTGACCATAGTGGGGCTACTTGAAAATTTTTGGTCCACACTTTCTCTCTATGTTGAATAAATTTATGATTGTAAAATTAGAAGATTTTATGGAATTCGCTTACAAAAAACATGTCTTTCGAAGGTACTTTTCTGCATTTAACACATATTTCAATAAATTTGGAAAAATTATATTACAAGGACATCATCAACATTGAGTTTTTTGTAAATCCTTAATATATTCCATGGATAAAGTCGATCCATTGAGATGCCTAGTGCACACTGAATTAAGCAAGTGGCCTCTAAGAACCAATGCCAGGAGTAAGTAGTGGAAGCAAGGGTCTTCAAAGAGTAGTACGCAAGGAAGGGATATCGATATCTCCTCCTTGTCAATTCTACAAAACCACTAGCCCAAGGTAATATTTTCAACCAGCCATAGAAAAATCAACCATGGTTGAACATTACATTCACCAAAAGGAGGAGAAAATTATAAGAATTTTAAATGTAAAAGATATGGATGTTGAAACACATTTTTCAAGGATTTTAGTTGAACTTTGTATATGTCCCCATTTTCTTTTATTATTAATGATTAATATTTAATGTAACTACAAATAAATTATCAAAAATAAGATATTAATTTTCAAGTTTAACCGTGTATTCAAAGTCATCCATTTATGACTCATCTCCCATGAGTTTCAATAGCTCACTTAGGACTCATTATTAATGAATTGTATTTTTTTTTTGTAAGAAATGTATCTTTATTTACATAGAGTTTTATCTCTAAAATACATATCACATTTATACATGTATTAATGTGTATAACTAAATAAAATTGAATAAATAGTTTTGTGTCTTGTTGGCTTATATGAGATGATTTCAATTACAAATAATTGATTTAAGAATACAAAATTACAAAATGTTATGGTCGAGGACATCAAATGTTGTAGGGTGCAAAAGTTAAAAGGCATTCATTTATGACCCATATCCAATTAGCAATAGTCCACTTAACACTCATTATCAATTAATTCTATGTTTTTTTAAGAATTGCATTTTTATTTACAATGAGTTTTATTTCAAAAACTACATCACATTTATACACTCATATTAATGCATAATATAGGAAAATAAAATTCAATAAATGAATTTGTGTCTTTAAATTGGCTTATATGAGATGATTGCAATTACAAATAATTGATTAAAGATTACATATTTACAAAAATGTATGGATTGAGAAATCAAATTCCATATAATTTAAAAAGTTCCAAGTCATTCATCTATGACCCATCTCCCATTGGTCTAAATNGGCTTATATGAGATGATTGCAATTACAAATAATTGATTAAAGATTACATATTTACAAAAATGTATGGATTGAGAAATCAAATTCCATATAATTTAAAAAGTTCCAAGTCATTCATCTATGACCCATCTCCCATTGGTCTAAATAGTCCACTTAGCATAGCATTCATTATCGGGAAGTTCTAATTTTTTTGGAAGAAATGCATTATTGTTTATATGGAGTTTTATTTCAAAAAGTATATATCACATTTATGCACTCATATTAATGCATATAAGTAAATAAAAGTCAATAAATCACTTTGTGCCTTGTTGACTTATATGGGATGATTTCATTTGATTTAAGAATACAAATTTACAAAAAATTATGGAGATGAAAATCAAATTCTTTTCAATGCTTTTTAGATTAAAAATTTCAAAGACATACATCTATGGAATATCTCCATTGAACCTGAATAGTCCACTTAGCACTAATTATCAATTATTTCTGGTTTTTAATAAGAAAGACAGCTTTATTTACAAGGGATTTTATTTCAAAAAACGCATATCTTATATACATTCATATTAATGCATATATGCAAATAAAAGTCAATAAATGACTTTGTATGCCAAATTAGAATACCAAAATTTACAAATCTATGCAAATCTTCTTCTCTCCGTAGAATATATGACTTTTGTCTCTTTAGAGACAATATATAAAACAATGTATAAAAACAAATGGCTTACCACTGAGATAAATTAACATAGAGATCATTTTTCTTAAAACAAACTGCAATATCTTATGTTAATTTATGTTAGGTGTTAGGGGCCTAACCTCCCTAACCCCTCACGTAGGTAGACTAATATAATTCCATGTAATAAAGGCCAATATTAATAAGGCATATCAATAAGGAAGAATAAGTCAAAAGTAAGAAGACCTAATAGAAGCGTCCGCTTCTAGAAGGATCTTCCTCTAGATTGTTCTTTTGGATAGATAGATTTAGTATAAATAGGAGTAGAGGGTATGAGAAATCTTGTCTTGGATAATATTGTAATAGAGCTCTGCTCTGCTGGAGGTTGCCCCCTCGAAGGGGCAAGTGAACATTTCTATCATTAATCAAGGTGCTCTTTCTGGTGTTATTTTGGTATTATTTTGGTTATATGATTGTTGTTATGCCATTTCTAGCTAAAATATTTATGTTCTGCATACTATTTTATATGAGGAATACTACAAGTGGTATCAGATCACTTTCCTTGGTAGAAAATTGTGGGTTAATTTTTTTTCAAGGTAGAGACGTATTTTGACATCTTAAACCTACATAGATTTGTCGTTATGCTCATAAACCTGTGGTCGAGGACTCATACACGCAGGAAATACAAGTGGTACTCAAGTGCACATCTATTGGCCACCCTTGTAACCCTTGTTGGTACCCCTTCGAGTGGTAGTGCATCAGACAACATATGTATACGAATCAGCCTAGATCTCTTGAAGCCCTCCATAGATAAATTGATCGGTCGCCTGAATACTATAGTTCCACTGAGAACAACACTCAAGAAAATACTCTCTAGTACCTCGGTAGTCGGGTAGTACAACTAAGGGCATGGTCTAGCCTCCTTAGTTGGTGCCCTGAGATATTGGGCTGAGTACTATTGTTGGACCTCGCACATATATCAGAGAACTATAGCACAGGGAAAACCCTTGTCTATAGATACCCTGCATACCCTAACCCTTGGGATGGAAACAAAAACAAAACAAACAAGATCTATTGTTGTGCAAAAGTGCCTCCTGCATTCGAGTTGTGAAATTACTACACATTTCTTCCTGTTAAGAATTTGGGCATTTCAACACTACAATATTCTTTATATTGGAGTATAACTCCGTAGGAGTAAAAAAAAATATAGTGGTCTCGTTGGCACACTTATTTGGGACTTATCCCACTGGGTTCCTCTCTTCACCCCGATTCCAGTGATATCTATCATTTTTAAAACATTTTTTTTGTGTGGACCCGACCCTTCTCTGACACCCTTATTTGGTACCTATCACATTGGATCCCCATTTTTTCCCTAACTGCAATGGTACCTATCATTTGAAACCCTTCTTCTTCGTGGTCCCACCCACCCCTCCAGACCCCTTTTTTTTACCCTATACCTTTTTCCCACTCATTTTTCCAAATGGCTACCACACAAGCCCAATAAATCAATACCTTGATTGTTGACACCCACCAGAACTAGGAAGACATCAAGAATATCAATGCCAATGTTATCTCGATCAATTTGGCTATTGAGATCCTCAAGGAAGAATGTTCCCACATCAAAGACCTCAAAAAACACTTCATGGGCCATTCCCATAACTCTTCCTCTTCTGAACAACCATCTTATTAGGATAACCATGACTCTTCCCATTACCAAGGTCCTCATACTACCCACTTTTCTTGAGACTTATTCCCTCCTAGAATTGAGGTGAACAAATTTGATGGATCAGATCCCATGGGAAGGGTTACCCAAATGGAAAACTATTTCTCTTTGCACGACATTACTGATGATTTAGCCAAGCTTCGTTATGGTGTCCTACATCTGGATCTGGAATGATGGCAATGGTGGTAATGGAGAAAAAAAGCACACCAAGGGTATGTTGCTTGGACACAATTTGTGGCTGAACTTTATGACTGATTTGACTCTGACACCCACCATTTAGGTCGTTTGACCAAGTTAAATTAGTCTGGGACAATGGAAGACTTTATTGCCGCATTTGAGCACTTGGATTTCATACTGAGGGCATTTCAAATGCTTTCTTTAGGGAATTCTTTATCAATGGCCTCAAAGATGAAATTTGCTCCCATGTTCTCATGGCACGCCCCCATAATTGGTTAGAAGATACTCAAATATCCAACGAAGAACAATAGATTGTATCCTCCAAGACCTGCAAACCCTCCTTTCCTCCTTTCCCTAAACCCACTAGTTATTCCCCTCCTAAAACTCTCCTCAAGATCCATAAATTAACCAGGGTTGAAATGGTTGAACATCAATTCAAGGGTCTTTGTTATAATTGTGATGATAAATATTTTCTCGAGCACAAGTGTAAGGAACAAAATCTTTTTATGGCTATGACTGAGGATCTTTCTGAAGAAGATGTTGTTGTTCTTCCTGTAGAGGAACCACCACCACCATCTAACCTCACCCCACCCTTTGATCCACCATACGTTAACTCGTTGATTTCACTTAATTCCCTCACCGGCTTCTTTGCTCCCTAGACTCTCAAATTAATTGGTTACATCAAAAATAGGAAATTCATCATCCTTGTGGACAGTGGTAGCACCCATAACTTTATTCATCGTTGCATTTCCCAAGAAGTCAATTGTTACATCTGTGTCATCAATAATTTTCAAATCATGATTGCCAATGGAAGTTTCATGAAATGTGGGGGACGATGTGAAAATTTGTGACTCCAAATTGGTCAATATCACTTGAAATCCCATATGTTTTCTATAAACATGGGTGATTGTGAAATTGTTCTCAGTTTCAAATGGTTAAACACTCTAGGCCTCATTCTCATGGATTTTAAGGACTTAACCATGCAATTCCAATAGGAGGGACAACACTATAAGTTACAAGGCATCACAGCAGGCTCCCTTGAGATCATCAGTTCCCATTGCATGGAAAATCTCCTCAAAAAAGGTCATTCGGGAATTATATCCAAACTCCACTCCATTCATGCTATTGAGACACCGTTTGTGCATCCTGACCTCCAATCTATCCTCTCCTGCCACCAAGTTGTTTTTACCACTCCCAAAGAACTTCCCCCTTCCCGTGGAGTCCATGATCATTCCATCCCTCTCATCCTGGGAATTTTTCCTCCCAATGTTCGGCCTTATCATCATCCATTTTCCCAAAATAATGAAATTAAGAAAAAAATTCATTAATTTCTAAAATTCAGTGTTATTCGTCCCAGTACTAGCCCCTATTCTTCCCCTATGGTCATGGTACTAAATAAAGAAGGTACTTGGCACATGTATCCTGATTTTAGTGCTCTCAACAAACTCACAATCAAACACAAATTCCCCATTAATGGCATTGATGACCTCTTGGATGAATTGAGTGGTGCTCAGTAGTTCACCAAATTGGATCTACGTTTTGGCTACCACTAGATCTGTATGAAAGAAGAAGACATTCCCAAGACTCCATTTCACACTCATGAGGGCCATTATGAATTATTGGTAATGCCCTTTGGATTGTGTAATGCTCCTTCACTTTCCAAAGTCTTATGAATCATGTCTTCTGTCCTTTTCTCCGTCATTTTGTTTTAGTTTTTTTTTTATGATATTCTCATCTATACTAAAACTTGGCCAACCCATCTCTCCCATGTGAATCAAGTTCTCCATGTACTCTCTAAGAACCAAATTTTCCTCAAACAATATAAATGTGCCTTTGGTGCCTCATAAGTGGAATACCTGGGCCATATTGTCGACAAGGATGGTGTTTGAGTGGCTCCTAAGAAAATTGAATCTGTGCAAGATTGGACTCGCACTAAAACTCTTAAGAGATTGTGTGGTTTTCTGGGTTTAAAGGGATATTATAGGAAGTTTGTTCAGAATTATGGAAAGATTGTAGCTCCTCTCACTTCTCTCCTTAAAAAGAATTCTTTCACTTGGACTTCAGTTGTGGATCATGCCTTCCAAACCTTAAAAAATACTATGTGCTCAAATCTTGTCCTAGCCCTCCCAGACTTCACAAAGACATTCATATTGGAGTGTGATGCTTTCAGGAAAGGAATTGGAGTTGTCCTCATGCAAGATGGTAGGCTTTTGGCCTTCACTAGAAAACAAATTTCATAGCGACATTTAGGCCAATCCATTTATGAACATGAAATGTTAGCTATTATGCATGTTGTGGATCTCTGGCATCCTTATGTATTGGGTCAACGATTCCAAATCAAAATTGATCATCAAAGTCTCAAGTATTTCTTGGAAAAATGAATTTCATCCCCAGCGTAGAAAAAATGGGTGACCAAGCTATTTGGCTATGATTATGAGATCATTTACAAGAAGGGAAAGGAAAATGTAATGGTCGATGCTCTTTCCTAGAAATATGAAGAAGATGGGTCCCTTTTCTCCCTCTCCTTCATTGTACCAGATTGGCTCCAAGTTGTTCGTCAAGAATGGTTATAAGACCCCAAAATTTATAGCTTGCTCCACTAATTGCAACACAATTATTTAGTTTCTCTAAGATACTCTTAGCACAATGAAGAGCTTCACTAAAAAGGTTTTTTATATTTATGCAAGAAATCCCAACTTAAATCCACAGTGCTTTTTGAAATTCATGCTTCACCCACAATCGGGCACTCAGGGTTTACCAAAACATATGAATGGGTCAAACGTTATTTTTTTTTGAGAGGGTATGAAACAAGACACCCACACCTTTGTGGTTGAATGTGAGGTCTATCAACACAACAAGGGAGAAAATTTCAAAGCTCCGAGCACGCTCCAACTGCTTATTATTCCCCCTACTATTTGGCAAGATATTTATATGGATTTCATTATAGGCTTACCTAAATCGGGCAATAAGTCATTCATCATGGTGTTCATAGATTGTCTCTCCAAATATGCTCATTTTTGTGCTCTTAAACACCCATTCACAGCTGCCACAGTGGCTCAAATATTCATGGATAATATCTTCAAGCTTCGTGGCATGCCTAATTCTATTTTCTCTGACAGAGACCCCACTTTCACTAGCAATTTTTGGCAAGAATTGTTCAAGCTATAGGGCACCCAACTGCATCTTAACATTTCCTATCACCCCCAAATAGATGGCCAGACTGAAGTTGTCAACAATTGTGTTGAAACATATTTGAGTTGTTTTTAATCTAAGAGGAAAAATTGGTGGGATCAATGGTTACCCCCAGCTGAATGGTGGTACAACACATCTTACCATACAAATACTCGCATAAGTCCTTTTGAAGCAGTCTATGGCCAAAATCCCTCATCAGTTCTCTCTTATATGTTAAGGGTCTCGAAGGTTCAGGAGGTTGAAAAAAATATTACAATCCGCAAGGATATTCTTCGTGCTCTCAAATAAAATTCGTTCATGGCTTAGAATCGCATGAAGAAACAAGCATACCAAGGTCGCTCCGAACACCATTTTATTGAATGGGACTAGGTGTTTCTTCAACTACAACTTTACAAGCAATCTTCACTCAAAGCTAAACACTGTCTGAAACTTGCACCCAAAATTTATAGTTCTTATACAATGCTAAAGCGTGTGGGATCAATGGCATATCAGTTATCTCTACCCATATAGTCAAAGATCCATCATTATTTTCATGTTTCTTGCCTAATGAAGTTGATTGGAACTAAGTGCCAAACTCAAACTAGTCTCCCTGAGTTGGATGAAGAAAGTTCTATATGGTTGCAGCCACAAGTAGTCTTGGCCCAGTGAGAGCGTCATCTCTGTCAGTGCACCATCAAGGAAGTTTTAGTCCAATGGAAAGATACACCTCCAGAAGATGTCACATGGGAGCCAAACACCATTCTACAATAATTTCCTCATCTGAAGCCTTGAGTACAAGGTTGTTCTTCAAGGGGGAGGGCATGTTAGGGACCTAACCTCCCTAATCCCTCACGTAGGTAGAATAATATAATTCCATGTAATAAAGGCCAATATTAATAAGTCCTAGCAACAAGGAAGAATAAGTCAAAAGTAAGAATACCTAATAGAAGCTTCAACTTCTAGAAGGATCTTCCTCTAGATTGTTCTTTTGGATAGATAGATTTAGTATAAATAGGAGTAGAGGGTATGAGAAATATTGTCTTGGATATTATTGTAATAGAGCACTGCTCTGTTGGGGGTTTCCCCCTTGAAGAGGAAAGTGAACATTGCTATCATTAATCAAGGTGCTCTTTCTGGTGTTATCCTAGTATTATTCTGGTATTGTTCTAGTTATATCAATGTTTTTCTGCCATTTCTAGCTAAAATATTTGTGTTTTGTATACTATTTTATATCTGGAATACTACATTAGGGCACAGAGGAATTGAACCACCAACGTCCTTCATGTAATGCAGGTGCTCTTTCATTCATCTAACACCCTTTAAAACATTAGGGAAGAGGGATTTCATTGATTTTCCTAGAGTTAAGAAAATAGTCTCCAATCAAAGTAACCCAATAATGTCTTTGACAATGATATTAAAAGAAAATTTCACAAAACTCCATTTTTCTTATACATTCAAGATATGATACTATGTTTAAAGAACTAGTAAAAAACAAGGAATGACGCGCGCTCTGCAACCCGGCCTAGGTTTTTAGGGTTTCAACCGCATTGCCACATTTCTAGCCTCGCTGGGGCTCATGAATCTGAAGGAAGGAGAGCCGAATGGCGCCTCCTACAGCCAGCCCACTGCGAATGGAAGTTCTGGAGAAGGTTTCAAATGGCTGACCTTTGAGCCTCCACCAGATCCACGTGCAAAACTCCTAACGGAAGGAACTTTCAAGTACCGGAAGATGGATATCGATCCAGAGAACGCAGCCATACCTGCTACAGCGCCAACTCCATGGCTACTGGGAAAATGCATTCCACAAGTGCCACAAGCCCCGAAATACATTATCAAGTCACCACGCATAGAAGAGCAAAAACAATACATGAGAGACCACGCCCTAGTGGGGAAATTCCTAGGGCTGTGGCCGTCAGAGCGAGATCTAATCAAATGGATACAATACTGGTGGAAGCCAAAAGGACACTATGAACTACAACTAGGCTCCAAGGGCTTCTTCACAATCATATTGCACAACCTCGAGGACTGCAATCGCATTTTCGCTGGCGGGCCTTATTTCTATAACTCAACGGGACTCTTCTTAAGATTCTGGACTGAGAAGTTTAGCCCTGAAAAGGAATATTTTTCCCATGCACTAGTATGGATCAGACTGTACTCTCTCCCCCAGAAATTCTGGCTAGAAGAGGTCTTGGCTGGTATAGGAAATACCATTGGAATATATGTTAAGTCTTCAGAAGCTACCAAGCAGAGGCGATACACCTCTTATGCGCGCATCTGCGTATACTTGAACATAGCTAAACCACTACTGGGAACAATAATTCTCGAATACCATGATGAGGATTGGACCCAAACCATCGACTACAAACACATTCCATTCAGGTGCAGAAAATGCCATGAACACGGACATATTTTTAGAGACTGCCCCCTCAATGCGGATCACAAAGAAGGGAACCCAGAAGGTGGAAAAGACAAGGACAACTTTTCTCAACCAGCGGGGAAAAGAAGACAAGTAGGACAAAAGCACCCAGCCCAAGTAAAGATCCCTCCACTAGTAATAAATATGCAATATTACAAGATCAACCAAAGAACCCCTCAACTCTCTTAAATCCCAATGAACTCCATGCGGATAACCCTCCCCAATCTTTGGGCCAAGGGGAAGAACGACCACCACAGGGGAAGGAATCTGATCACCCCCCCCTAGACATGGCAGGGGATCAGCAAGATTTTTTGGAGACAGAGGACAGTGACATTGAAATGGAACTAGAAGAGCAAGAATTAGCTGGGGTGGACCTGGAGCACCTCGAACACGCCTACAGGCATCAGAAACTGTACATTATACCTCGGGATCAATTATGGAAGGTGCATAAGGTCTTTCTCAATTCCTCCGCTGGCTCCACAGCTTGATCCAGCAAGGGCCTAGGAATATAGAGTAGTCAATCAAAGAACTAGAGAAAAACTCAGAAAGATGAAAAGAAAAGAGGAAGGAAGTTTACCAATAAGATTATACAAGAAATAGGCCATTTCATGGTAAATTCAGGGTAAATCCACCTCATCTCAGGCAGATTTCCTGCCCTCTCCACCCCCCCATCATCATGAAGATTATCTCCTGGAATATCAGAGGCCTCAATGGACGTAGAAAGCAAAAAATGCTACGAGATCTGATCTTTGTGGAAAAACCAAACATAGTATTACTACAGGAAACAAAATGCACAACTGAAGACATTGATAGGCTACTCCCCTATTGTTGGAAGCAAGGGGAAGCAATTTCAACTGCAGCAACAAGCACATCTAGAGGTTTGGCTATCCTTTGGAACCCCAACTCAATGCTGATGGAGAATTTTATCACTACCAAATGGTCCATTACTACCGATTATAGGCTTATAGGCTCCAACAAGTCTGGACACCTGACTAATGTCTACGGCCTAGCCAACCCAAGGGATAAGCAAGCCTTCCTCGGGAACTTGGAATGCCTATCCAACCTGACCAGATACAATCACTGGACTATTGGGGGAGATTACAATCTCATTCGCAGTCTAGAGGAAAAAAAAGGGGGATCAAGATGCCTAGATCAAGACTCCACTGACTTCAACATCCTCATAGATAAAATTAATCTCATCGACCTGGAAGCTATCAACGACATTTTTACTTGGACAAATAGAAGAACCAGATCACACCAAGTCACCTACAAACTCGATTGCTTCCTCATCTCTGATTCCCTTATGCTAGAGGGAAAAACCCTGGAAGCGAGTATTCTGAATATCCCTGGCTCGGATCACTGGCCCATTCAGCTATGGATGGATGTGCCAACATCACTAGGGAAAAAAACGTTTCGGTTTGAATAGTTCTAGCTCAACCATCCATACTTCCAAGCAAAGATCCAGCATTGGTGGAGGCAAGCAGAGGTCCCCTGTGGCTCCAAGATGTATAGATTCTAACAAAAGTTAAAAACCCTCAAACAAATTCTCAAAATCTGGAACAAGCAAACCTTCGGCAATATATTCGACTCCCAAAAGCAGTTGTCAGAGCAAATGGAGGCGATTCAAAATCAGATCCGATTGCAAGGGTTAATGGACGAGCTTAAATCCCAGGAAGCAACAGTAAATCAACAAATGGAGGCCAAAAAAGGACAAGAAGAGATTCTATGGAAACATAAATCACGCATCCAATGGCTCAAGGAGGGGGACCGCAAAACCGAATTCTTCCATAGATCCGTCATTCAGCGCCGTCACACTAATAGAATCATGCACCTAATCTCCACCAATGGTGAGCCCATTTTTTCCCATGAAGACCAGGAGACAACACTGATAGAATATTACAAAGATCTCCTCACGGAACCTTTCCTGGACAAATCAGAGGCCATAGCTAAGCTCACGCAGCATGTACCCTCCCTCGTCACCAAGGGGCAAAACTCAACTCTGATCCGGCCTATTACAATCGAGGAGGTGGATCAAGCGCTTCAAAACACCCCAAGATGCAAGGCACCCGGCCCTGACGACTTCACCAGTGACTTTTTCCACCACTGTTGGTCGATGATTAGGGTAGAGGTATGGGAAATTATTGAAGACTCCCTCTCCACAGGACAAGTCCTTCAAGATCTCAATGCGACTTTCCTCACTCTCATACCCAAAGAGGAGCAGGCTCACCATCCCAAGCAATTCAGACCCATAGCCCTCTGCAACGTCATCTATAAACTTCTAACAAAGGTGATCGCTCGAAGGCTCAAGCCCATCTTGCCAACTATCATCTCTCTGGAACAATCGGGCTATGTGGAGGGCAGACAAATCCTGGACAGTGTCATCCTAGCTCATGAGGTGATCCACTCTTTGCAAAAGACTAGAATGTGAGGTATGCTCCTTAAATTAGATCTTTCTAAATCCTTCGATAAGATAAGATGAGACTACATGTGGGAAATTCTCCTTGCCTTTGGCTTTGATAAAATCTGGGTGACGTGGATCTTGAACCTAACCTCCTCAGATTTTTTCTCCATCCTTATCAATGGTGTTCCCTCTCGCCCCTTCTCCCCTTTTAGAGGAATTAGATAGGGAGACCCTCTTTCCCCATTCCTCTTCATTATTATGGCCAAAGGTCTTAGTCGATATATTCACACAGCTGTTGCAAACAACTTATTGGAAGGCCTACCTTTGCATGGCATCTCCCCCCCTATCTTGCATAGCCAATTCATGGATGGCACGCTCCTGATGGGTACCCCAACTGTGTGTGAAGAAAAATCCATCCTCTTGATCCTCCAAACCTTCTCTGAGGCCTCAGGCTTGGACTGCAACAAAGACAAATCCCAAATCTTTTTCTTTAATATGCCCCCCCCGATTCAGCGCCATATCTCTGATATCTTAGGTTTCCACAGAAGCTCCCTTCCATCCAAATACCTTGGCATCCCTCTGATTGATAATGTCGTCCGAAACTCCTCTTGGGAACATCTCCTCTCCTCTTTTACTAGGAAACTCTCTTCCTGGACCCTCAAAGTTATAAACCTTCCGAGTCGTATCATTCTCCTCCGAGCACTTCTCCAGGCCCTTCCCACCTACACCTTCTTGGCATTGGCTACTCCAAAGTTTGTCCTCACAACCATTAAAAACTTACAAAGGAATTTCCTGTGGCAAGGCCTCAATACAGGGAAGAAAATGGCGCTTATCAGCTGGGACAAACTTTCTCAACCCAAAGCACAAAGAGGCCTTGGTTTACGAGACCCCACCATCATGAATAAAGTCCTAAGTGCCAAAATATGGTGGCGATGGCTTAAGAATCCCAAGGACCTCTGGGCAAGGCTATGGAGGAAGAAATATGTACCAGAGGTGGTGGAAAAAAACCTAATACGTTGGAATGGAGACATACCAGGGTCTTTAATCTGGGCAACGGCTAAGCAAAATAGACAGCTAGTCACCCACCATGCTTTCTGGGAAATTAAAAATCGGAAAAGAGCCCTATTATGGAAAGATTCCTGGCAGCAATGGCCAATTCTGGACCATGAGGACTGGGCTGAGCGTATCAGCACCCAAGCCACATAGGGAGGCCTGACAAAAGTAGCAGATTATTGGCAAGATAATCTTCCAAAAGACACCTGGCGGCACTTGCACCTTGATAGGGAATGCATGAACCTAGACGTGCACGTGGATCTGAGACCCTGGCAGAATGAAATGTTCAAACGGAAAATCCCCAAGCTCACGGGAGAGGATATCCTTCGATGGGGATATTGACCACGGGGCACCTACAGCATACAAGAAGCCTACCACATCAAAATCCATTCAAACCTAGCACCTACACGGGATGTTTGGAGCAAAATATGGAACCTCAATCATTGGCCTAAAATCACCCTATTCCTCTAGCTCGTTATCCACTTGAGCATTCTAACCTGGGATAACCTCTCAAAAAGAGGTTTTGTGGGGCCTTCTATATGTATACTTTGTGGGGAGGCAGACGAAACCATGAATCACCTTCTCAATTCCTGCCCGTACACTGCTCAAATTTGGGACCAAAGTGCACTCATTATGTGCACCTCAGACCGTGAAAGAGATAGCATCGTCGACACTATTACGAATTGGAGGGACTAAGTGTTTCAATCTCCCCTCCTTAATCATATTTGGAAATTACTTCCTGGATTCATCCACTAGCAGGTATGGAAGGAAAGAAAAAAAAGGCTTTTCAGGAATGCTTCCCTCCCGTGGCAACACTACTGGAATCGTTGTCGCCTCAATATTCTGGAAATTCTCAACCTCCAACTTTGGAATGAAAAAGACCTGATCAAAAATCCCTCAGAACTCCTGATCCTTAAGCACTGGAAGCCATTCCTATCCTCTCACCCACCTATCCCCTCTTTCCCCACCCCTCCCAGCAACCCCTCCTCTTGGTTCACCCCTCTGGTTGACTTCATCAATCTCAACTTTGACGGAGCCTCTAAAGGCAATCCAAGAGGAGTGGGTTATGGAGTCGTTTTCCGCAATCACCATGGACACATTATTCTCATTAATGCAGGCTCCCTTGGTCATACCACGAACAATGTGACGGAACTTTGGGGACTTATTAGGGGACTGCAATTAGCCATTGAACACAACTTCACCCAGCTGATTGTAGAGGGAGACTCTCAAATTATCATCAATCTCCTCAGCAGACTTTTAAATGGAGCAGACCCGAAAAGAATATCACCCAGCTGGAGACTCTCACATGGGCTAAACACTATTACAGATTTACTGCAACCCAATCAGGCTGTTATACCTGCTCATATTAGAAGGAGTGCGAATCAGGTAGCGGATGAACTGGCTAATCTGGGGACCAACTGGGATGGACAGGAACTCCTCTACAAAACATCCCTTACTCCAGATCACCCTATCCTCCAGCAATGTATCCGCAAATCTGGGGAAGTGGACAAACCCCCGGATGGAGTGATAGTGCCGACCACTTGGCGTACAGAGGGAGAGCGGACGAGCCAGCAAGGTAGGGAGCCATGTGACCAGTTCGTGCCGACCACCACCAACTCTACCTAGCATTAACTGGCTTTCACGTCATTTTCAATGGCATTAATTTTGTTTCACCCGACCTCCATTTTCCATTGTTCTATGGCTTCTCCATCTGCTTGTTCTTCTCTCCCTCTCTTGAGAACCGACTCCAGCATTCCTCCGCTACCCTGGCCTGGTTTTGCTTACACGTTCATGGTGCTCACAGGTCCCGGCCTTCTCCAGGCTCTCCACATTTTCCTGGAACACCAAATCCATTTCCACTTTCAAATCATGTCACGTCAACGAGGACGTCCACGAAGGGGCTCTCCTTGGCATCCTCCTTGGCCTCGTGCATCGGTTTCTCCCCCTGGTTCGTCCTCAACACTTTCCTTGCCACTTCTGATGCTTGAGTTAGCACCTCTCACTTCCTTCACCTCGCCTGTCTCCCGCTTTGAGTGCTTAGCCATAATTGAAAGCTGGTCGGGCTCTTCCTTGCGCCACCTTACTGCTCCACCAACCTCCAGAACTTTCAATCCTTCCCTTGCACCAGTTGTTGGTTCCTCAAAGTCTCCCATGGGGGCACCACCTCCTGTTCAAGCCAACCGAAACAACATGTCAGTGTCTACTGACTCCAAGCCTGATCTACAATTGAAAGAGAGTTTCACCATCCTCTATGATTTGGTCTTCGAACTCCGTCAGGGAATGGAGGACCTCCAATTTCAAATGAAGCTTATGGACAGAAGGATATCGACCCTCCTCCAACTCCTTTCTACCTTCCAAGACACCTCTCCCTCCTACCCAGTAGGTGCGTCTTCAGCAGGGGCGCCCTCAGCAGGAGACGATAGAAATGTCAGGATGCAGAGTGTAGCAGAGGTCGTTGCGGAGCAAGTCCAGCATGAGGACATAGAAGTGGTCACAGCCACAGGCCAGCATGTGCACACTCCATCGGGAGACGCCATGACAGATGCCAACAGGGACGAGGGCACCATGGATGATGACATGCATTTGGAAAACAAGAGGACACCCGTTGAGGAGGAGTCGTGGCCAGGTTACTTTCCAGGTTACCCGCCAGGTTACTTGCCAGGTGTCTAACCCCTCAAGGGATCTTTTATTTTTAATAGTTTTCCTTTTAGTTACAATTTAGTCAGCTTAGCTTTGTTCTTTAAGACTGATAGGCTCTTGGATGCTAAACTTACCCAGTTGGTTGAACAGGTTTCTCCCTTTTGGGGCAGTTCAGTAACTACAATCCGGATGTTATCAAATTTTTGTAACTATGGTCTGGTTTTTTGAAGGCCCTTATATATAAAACCACTTACTTATAAAAAAAAAGATATGATACTATGATATCAACATGGAAAGTTTAAGCTAACCATGCATTAAAATATGTTTATAGCAAAAGAAATGATTCTACTAGACAAAAATAAAGGCAACAAAGAAGGAACTCCCTAGGTTCTAACAAATTTATTAAATAAATTCACTTTCATTAAATAAAAATATCAAGGCAACAAAAGGTGATACAATGGTACATTATCAAAGGCCACTTATAGTCTTAAGCAATCCCTTTAGAGCATAATAGCCTTAAGATGTCACAAGAGACTAGTATTGTGGTTCAAAACAAAAGTATGCATAAATTGGAGTGTCTCAAATTTCCTTTCCACCTAGTCAATAAAGTGAAGCTAAATAGAAAACAATGATGGATTGTCATCCTTTAAATTTTGGAAAATGCACATGCCATCAATCTAGGAAAGCTTACCAAATATATCAACTATAAAATCATGTTGTGCCATTAAATTATACAAATTTGATCAAAGATTTTATAGTGGGTGTAGACTAACAACCACCTGTTTCAATGTGAAAAATTGATACCCCAAAATTTCCACATACAAACTTTAGTTGATAGTTTAGACATAAAAAAATAATAGTAGACGATGAACATCATAGATTTTTNTCAGTGGTGTTTATTAGAGTGTTCAGTAACTCTAATAATTCGAGACTTCGAGCCATTTTCAAAACACTAAAAGAGGTCTCCTTGTGCAGGTAGATCCTTATTACAATTTGACTCGACAGAAGAAGGTTTATTTGCAACTCACTCACTTGATTCGCTCACTTGAACTTCATGCTCACTTGCTATTCACGCTCACTTGAACTTGCCTTTCTTGAACTTGCTTCCAGGAAGTTGAGGATGTCGGTTACCACCGAAAATGCAACCCAAAGTATTACAATGATTTGAGTTTCAAGTACTCATCCTTGTCAATTATGACTCAAAATGATTCTAGGGTGTCAGGCTCAGCCGAAAATGCACCCAATTACAAATTCAATTTCACTTGATTTGATTGTACACTTACACAATAATTATAGTTGATCTTGATTACTTACAAAAAAATATACTTTTTGCGAGTTTACAATAAATGTCAATTTCAAGGTTGAGTTGATATTCAAATTTGATGATGCTTTGAGTCCTTGATGATGAGCTTGATGTGTCCAATGTTGATGTGATTGCCAATTTCATATCTTCTTTGCTTCTTAATTGAGAGCTTTGATTGTGCTTGAATGTATGTGCTTCACTGGAATTAATTTGTGTTCTTATTTCATTAACCTTATTTGTACTCCATGTATGTGGGATAATGTCAAAACTAGAAGTAAAGTAGCTCATAAGACAACCATTAAAAAAATCACCAGCACGCACTACACAAGGTGTACCTAAGATCCCCTTATTCAATTTCAAGCGGATCTAGGACACAGAGAAAAAAAAAAACTTTATTTTATTAAGATGTCTTCTTGTCACATCGCCCAAATACAATTATCTCTTAACACTAAAGAGAAGTTTTCTTTCCATGAAAATTTAACTTTTGTATGTTTTCTATTTATACAAATTACAAAATTCTGCCACTCTTTTTCAACAAGGAGAGGAGATAAGATCTTTTAATAAAAAAAAAGGAAGCCTTGAACCTTAAAAAAAAATATTAAAAAACGCAATCCATGATCGTGGATATGAATATTTCACACGTTTATAGTGCAATCAACTATATTTGAAAACTTACACGTGGCCCTGGTTATAGTCGCATTGATCTTGAGGCATTTTTTTTCCAGATCTACAGGTGAATTTAAGGCGATTACAGGAGCTAGAGAACGCATGGAAAATATGAAAATCACATGCAAACTTGATTTAGTTCACCCTCTTTGGACATAGAAACCCATGAAATCTGTCTAAGCATAGTCCTCTGGATGTTCCTACTACATGTGATTTTGTTGGATTGTGTGTTGAATGCTTAGCAAATTTGTGGGGAGAGCTAGAGATCAGTTGTGCTACAAAAAATGTAGCAAATTAAAGTTGAAATCTGCAAAATAAATCTGGAAGTGGAAGTGGATCGATCTGGAAAATCTAGCACAACAAATATGGAATACACTGGATCTTGAAAACTGATAGAATTCATTACACCTAGTAAATTCAGCAATCACTGAATCATTTGAACCAAATTGTAGGCCACAAGATTCGTGAGTTGGAGCAACGTGGAGGCACCAAAAATAATAAAAAGTGGAAGCCAGACTATATTTGTGGTTCTGGTTGGTGCTTTCTATAGAGTCTTGTCGATATTTATTTCTCACCTATCACTTCACGAAAATCTCCTTTTGTTGGACGGATCGCTAGACAAAGGGTTGGATTGCAGTTTGTTTTAATGAAAAAAATAGAATTGTTATTGGATCCTTTGGAAAAACTCTAGAGAATTCTCTGGCGCTTTGTATAGGTAAGAAATTTGTCTTCTAGATCTAAATGTGGTGCCCTTTTAGATCTAAATGGGTTTCCTGCAAGTTGACCTTCTCGGAAATCTATGTTCAAATCTCTGCAATTTCATATTACAGATCCACATTCCCAAATTCATAGCTCTACTTACCATTTAATACTCATTCTATAACCAGATACAAATCTGAATGCACAGAGGTATTACTCTCACAATGAATTGACATAATTCATAAATTACCTTATCATGAGTTGGGTGCATTCACTAAGTATTCCATGCTTACTCTGGAATATTTCTTGAGGT